>JAADXL010000779.1:0-17447 GCA_023337755.1 Pythium aristosporum | reverse complement strand
TCTCTCCCTCCCCCATTATCAGCCTTCCTCGGTCTGTCGCTTCCCCCTCGACGTAATGAAGCGCGGCGCGAAGATCTGTCTGCTCGCCGCTCTCGCGGTCTTGGCGACGGCGGTCACGACCTTCTTGCTCATGAGCTGCGGGCTCGTCACCGTCTCCTCTCTCTCGGCGCTGGCGCCGAGAGCGACAAACAATCATGTGCGTGAGCTCAGCGCGACGTACGATGGCGAGTCCGTGGACAACAGGGGAAACCACGCTATGTGTTGACATCCGTAAGACAGGCGCCGAGCAAGCAAGCAGCGCCGCCGACCAGCGAGTCACTCGTCGATCCACGGCGGCGGTAGAATCGCTTACAATCGACTGTGGCGTCGATCGGTCGTTTGCGCCGCAATGCGTCGACGTGGAACCCGAAGCATATAAGCTCCATCGCTCAGTCCAGGCAGTCGGTCGCATGGTCACGGGCTCCACGACCTGCTCTGGTGTGTTGCTCGGCAACAAGACGAGCACGTACTTTCTCACGGCCGCGAGCTGCCTGTCCTGTGACAGCAGAGTGGAAAGCGTCCAAATCGAACTGATGAATTGCATCGGCTCCCAAGTGTTCACACCCAGTGAGCTCGTCCACGTCAATCGCCAGCTCGATTTCGCCGTGCTGCGCCTCGCGACGCGTGGCTTCAATATCGCAGGCCACTTCGGTTTTCTGTTGCTGCGCCCAAGCGGACCGGCAAAAGACGAGGCCGTGCTCGTGCCCCACTACACCGCCGGCTCCGCGAAACGTATCACCGCCGCCAATGACCAAGGCCCCGTGCGTGTCCAGCAACCGGACGCAGCAACCACTGGGTGCTCATCCACTAATGATGAAGTCCCAATGAGCCGCGTCCAGTTTCAGGCCGCACAGTTAGATGACACTGCCGTCGGTGCGCCGGTGATCAGTGCCCGCGACTACTCGGTTGTCGCGCTCCAGTTGTGCGGCGGCTGCAAGACCAGAGAAACCAATATGGCCGTGCCGACCACGAGTATCGTTGAGGATCTCCTCGCGACCGACCATTTGATCCCGTCGTTCATCACCGCGTAGTATCGTAATTCAAAATCAACAAGCAGCAGCTCCGTTGTACCTGATTAATTGAGATCGCTCGTCGGATCTGCTGAGCTCCACAAATAAGAAACTCAGGTGTGAAGAAGAAAAAAACGAATTCACTCTTACGTTCTTGTGCACCAAAAAAAATGAGAGACGGCAACTGGTTTACGCAAAGGCGTCGTCCGGCAGCGCAATGTTGTTGGCCTTGATGTCAGCAATGATGAGGTGCGACGGCGCGCCACTGTTCTTGCAGGCGCCGTTCGAGTGGAGCGCAATGACCTTGTGCGAGTCCATGCTGATCACGGGCGTGCCCGAGGACCCGCGCTCCGTGTCGGCGTAGTAGCTCGTCCAGAAGTTGCCCAAGTTGTTCTCATCGTTGACCGCGGCGACCACGGCGGCCGTGACACCCGAGCTGCCCGTGGTCGGGTCGTCGTCCAGGTTGTCGACGTCCTGCTCGGCCGTGATGATCTTGGCGCCGCCGTTCGGGTGGTGCACCAAGTAGATCTTCTCGTTCTCGACGGGCTCGGACTTGCGCAGGCTCAGGAATCCGTACTTGCCGTTGACGACGCAGGACTTGCGGCGCAGCTTGACGATCGAGTAGTCGAGCTTTTCGTTGGCGTACACAAAGTCGACGCCGACGCTTTCGACCTTGCCAAAGTCGCGGCAGTCGCCAAGCTGGCGGCACGACTCGTCGCAGGCCGGCGACTGCACCATGAACTCGACGGTCGTGGCATTGGCCTGCGCGGCCGTGTTGATGCAGTGGTGGTTCGTGATGAGGTGGCCCTGGCTGCCGAGGAGCCAGCCCGTGCAGGCCGACGTGGGCCCCGAGCTCGAGATCATGAGCCGCGCGACCGCGAGCGACGACTTGTAGACCTGCGCCGGGTACCCTTCCTTGCCCTTGTAGCAGATCGCCGCAAGGTATTGCTTGGCGGCACCACAGGCCTCTTCCTTGTTCGCGATCGTCTCGTACGTGTACTTAAACGAGTCGATCTCAAAGCCAAAGTCGCTCGGCCTGGTCGCCGCGTTGAGGCAGCCGCCAGGCGTGAACGTGACGGTCGCCGTGGGGCCGATCACGCGGTCCGATTGGAAACCCGACGTCGCGGTCTCTGGCTTAATGATGGTCTTGACCAGGGCATCGGCGCCCACGATCGTCACGACGTCGCCGTCCGCCAGCGAGAACTTGGAGAAGTGGACCGACACGTACGGCGCGTTGCGGCGCGTGTAGACAAACGTCTGGGGTGCGCAGTTGGAGAGCGTGCCGTTGGTCACGGGCAGCGAGTTACCCACGACGATGCCGCCGAGCGTGCCGGCCGTGCTCGCGAGAATCTCGGCCATCTCGCTCATCTGGCTCATCTCGACCATGCCGGCCGTGGCGACTTCGCGCCACGCGTGGACGCCGCTGTCGCGTGCGAGCAGCGCCAGCAGCACCGCCGCGCCGGCGACGGATCGCTTGATCATCATTGAGGGCATCCTAAAGGAGGAGGGGGAGAGAGGCTCTTGTATCCGACGTTTCGGGGAGGTGACGCGGATGGTATTGCTGGAGCGAATCCAGAGTGGGCTCGTGTTGTCCAGCGTCCAGAGTCCAGAATTTCCAGTTTCCGGAAATCGGAGATCTGACAGGCATCAAGCCCCACGAAACGACGACTGTCTAGAGAGCAGCGGGCAGGAAGGAAGGGCGCTTTTCCGCTCCGGCTGGTGAACACTGTGGTGTGATCGACTCCGGACCGGCTTTCTGGGCATCGAGCCGGTCCAACCACCCAGCAGTAACCCACCGCAATGCCACAACAAAATTTGTACCCGATAGGAACCGGTTACGCAAAGCCAAGCAGCCCATATCGGATACGAACTGAAACGGTTTGAAACCGTTACACGAGTGGCTGGTTCTTGGGCGAGTTGAAGACTCCGATTCCCCCCACCGAGCATGGCGACCCAAGTGACGGGCAAAGATGTAGCCGCGCCGCCCTCGACGACCGCGCCTCCTCCGGACGCCGGCGTCGTGATCACATTCGGCGACTTTACAGAGGAAGAGGCCCTTCGCGTGCTCTCCATTGGTGCGCTTTCCTAATGCGGAGGGTCGTTCATTTCAACCCATTTTAACTTTCATTGGTGTGCACTGTGTATGCTAGATGACACACATAACACTACAGAAGACGCACCACCGCAGCCGCCGCAGCCTCCCAAGCCCATGTCCTGGGCTGCTGCGCTTGGTGTAAAGCCACCGTCGCCTCCGCCGGCACCGCCGACTCCAGCGCCAGCGTGGGGCAACGCGAACGCGAATGCCGTGGCCACGGACGGCTCGAACGGGGCGGCGGCGGCTCCGTTTGTGCCTCTCACGTTTGAAGCGGCGATCCAAAAGGCGCTGGAGGAGTTGGACGTGACGGCACCGGCCAAGGAGATGAAGAAACGGTGCGCGAACGCTGACTTTGCTTATGGCAACCATCTCTAATTATGCGTTTATCCGTGCAGAGGTCTGCTGAACCAGGGCAACACGTGCTTCCAGAACGCGATCCTGCAGTCGGTGCTGTCGTGCCCGCCGTTCTTAAAGTCGGTTTCCCTCCATTTCCATTGTTTCCAGAGAGAGAGAGAGAGATGCTCACTGTGTTGTGATCTGGTAGCCTCCTCATGGAGATCTCGACGTTGGTCGAGGCGACGCCGGAGCTTCTGCAGAAATCGTCGAGCTTTCGTGCGTGGCGCCACATGCTCGCGTTCACCCGGGAGTTTGAAGAGCCGACTCTCGCACAGCGTACGTACCTGTAGTGGAGATAGCGGAAGCATCACGCGCTGACTGTGTAGTGCTTTGGCGTGTTGTTTACAGTGCAACGCCTTGGTGGAAGCGGGTTGAACGACATTCAGCGCAAGGTGCCCAAGCCCATCAAGATCAGCGGCTACTTCATGGACGTGCTGAGTGCATTCCAAAAGTCTCGTGGCGAACAGGAAGACGCGCTCGAGTTTCTCGAGTTTTTTCTCGACTATTTGCACTCGGAGTATGAGCACAGCGGACTTCTGCTACCCACCAATTGCGAGAAGCAGACTAAGCGCATTGCGCCCACCAGCAATGGCTCGGGTGGCGTCGAAGGCGACGACGACCTGCAGGCCGCGATGGCCATGGACGATGGCTGGGCAGAGGTCGGGAAAGGAGGCAAGAGCGCCGTGATGCGGCAGAACCCCGTGGACACGGCGCGGTCGCCCATCAATTGGCTGTTCAAGGGAGCGATCCGTGCCGAGCTGAGGAAGGGCCGCCAAAGCTCCATCACGATCGAGCCGTTCCACTGTTTGCACTTGAATCTCGACCACGAACTGCCCGTGATCCCGGGCGTGCCCACCATGAAGTCGCTAGTGAAAAACTACACGGTTGAAGACCTGATCCGCAAGGCCTTTGAAGGCGAGATCATTGAGGACTCGCAGATGAAGCGCGTGACGAGCATTGACGCCCTGCCGCCCGTGCTCACGCTCAACATCAAGCGTTTCACGTATCACCCTGAGCTTGGTCCGGTCAAGCTGCAGCAGTTCGTCAAGTACCCACCGAGCTTTGCGTTCCCCGTGGACGTCCTTTCCCCGACTTGCCGTACCGCCAGTGGTGCCCAAGGCGGAAGTGACCTGGCCGGATTGTCGCGGTACCCACCCGTGTATGAGCTCTTCGCCGTCGTGTCCCACCACGGCAAGTTTGTGGTCGGCGGCCACTACACGTGTGTGTGCCGCGACAACAAGGACCAGTGGTTCAGGTACGACGACGAGCACGTGCTCGCCGTGAACGAAGCGAACGCGCTCGCCGAGAACGCGTATCTGCTCTTTTATATTCGCACCAATAACCCCGTGGCCGCGCCCAAGCCGATTCCCGTTCCAACTACAATCCCCGGGGCGCCCAAGAACGCCACTGCCAAGAAGACGGGCGGCAATCCGCAAGGCCCTTTCCACAACCACAACCAGTACGCTCAGCGAGGCGGTCGTACTGGCCCTGGAAGTAGGCCTAAACGAGGAGGCGGTCCAAATACGGCCGGCGGGGGCGGCCGAGGAAAGCACCAATAACGTGGTGTGACCACCAGTACCGGTCCTAGGCGTGCATGCGATTTTAGAAGCCCAAGCCGATTTTTTTCACACGTGTTCATTTTCCATTTAACCGGATCCGAACTCGTATTCACTATACATTTACCAAGTACAAAGTCTCTCTGCCTACCAATGTGCATCTCTTCGATTTCAGCTTCAATCACTGAACCAAAGAAGAACTACGTCGAACCACTACACGTTCTTAGGCAAAGACACCGTCGTTGGCCTTGGCGAGCGGCACGAGGTACCCGAGCAGCGACTTGCTGGGCGTGGCGGCGTTGTTGCAGTAGCCGATGCGGTGGAGACCGACCACGACGTTGCCCGAGCGGCTGATGACGGGCGAGCCCGAGCTGCCGCTCTCCGTGTCGGCCGAGTAGCCGATCAGGCCCTGGTACGTCGTCGAGTCCACAACGACGGCCGAGTTGACCGACTTGATGGTCGCGATCGACTTGTTGGAGTCGTCGTCCGTCTTGGCGATCTGGCGCGCGGCGCCTCCGGGGTGCTGCGGGATGTAGATCTCGTCGCCGACCGCCGGCATGCCGAAGAGGATGCGCAGGTAGCCAAAGCTGCTCACGATCTCGTCGGCCAGCGGCGCGTTGATCTGGAGCAGCGCAATGTCGAGGTCCGGGTCCGACGCAATGAACTTCACGTTGCTCTTGCCCTTGACAGCGCGCGTGATCTTGCACGAGCCCGGGTTGCACTTGGTCGTGCAGCTCGGCGACTCGACGCCAAAGTCAAACTGCGCCGCGTCGACCATGGTCTGGTTGAAAAAGCAGTGGTTGTTGGTCACGATGTGGCCCTTGTTGCCCCAGAGCCAGGCCGTGCACACGACAATCTTGCCGTCGTACCGCACGCGCTGTGTGCGCAGCACGGACTTGGAGAGTTCGTACATCTTGCGGTCCTCGGCAATCGTCGAGTTGGCAAAGCACTTGACGTTCTCCATCGTGTTGACACCGCACACGGCCTCCTTGCTCACCGTCGTCTTGCGCACAATGAGCTTATCGAGCGTGAAGCTCGCCGTCGGCGCCGAGCAGGTCGGCGACGGGCGGTACTCGAGCTTGATGGTCGAGCCGAGGACACCGGTCGTGGTCGTCTCACCACCATCCGTGGACGGCGTGACCGGGACTTCGACACCGTTCTGGGCGATCGCCACCAGCGCGTCGCCTTGCGGCAGCTCGATCTTGGAGAACGAAAGCTGGATCGAGTTGGCCGACTTCTGCGTGATGGTCCAGCTCTGGGGCTTGCACGCCTCCGTGATGGTGTAGTCGGCGGCGTTCACGTCGACGGCGGTGCCGACGGCAAAGCCGCCGTCGGCCGCCGTCTCGGGCGCGTTCTCGGTCGAGATGACAAAGTTGCCGTTGCTACCAGTGCTGCCGGCGACCGCGGCGTTCGAGCCGCCCGACGCGATGGCACCAAAGTCGACGGCGTGGGCGACGGTCGCGAGACACGCCGCCGAGAGAGCGAGAACGAAGCGAGGCACCTGCATATTCGTGGGAGGAATGGAGCGGGCGCGGGATCACACGAGTGTGATAAGGGAAATGAGCGCTTCGGTGCGGAGAGGGTTCGATCCGAGGGGCGAAGAAACAAATGCGTAAAGGAATGCCAGCGCCAGAGGGTCCGTTGAGCTCTTCATTTCCAGCGAGGAGATCAGGAGACCACTAGACTGACGGTCCGGACTTAGTCCATTACAGCCTGGAATAGTACGTATCCCCGGCAACAGATGGGTGCGGGAGACGACACATACTGTCTTTCCCACACGCCAGGTGGAGCGCAATTGAACGATCCGCGATTTGAGGAACATCCTTCAATAACTGATGTGTTACAAACCGGTTCGTTTGAATCATTATGGGTTCAATTCTATCAAAACCTTCCATAGTAAATAATAAAGTGAAGTTGAGAGGATAATTTGTATCGACTTGGACGGGGATCTGTTCAAGATATCTTGCCCACACGTTTCTGGGCCGACTCGAATCAGCAGCGAGTGGACGCGTTGATCCCCTCTGCAGCTGGCACCATTAGGCCCGTTCAATGGAAGAGGGCGGTCGCGCCGCAGATGGCGATGGGGCACTCGAGCACTCGCAAAGAAGAAGCGCTGGCGTCAGGAGACGACTCTCCAAACACGGCGCACGGGATTCTCCATGATGCAAGACTCATGTGGACAGAATGCAGCCACTGCCGCCGGCTTCGGAATCAATATCACAACCCAGTGGGTTGCTCTAATATCCAAAGGGATATCCACAAGAATCCTCAATGTCTGTGAGATCACTCTCCATGAATATGACTTTGATCCAAGGCCAAGCCCACTGGCCACTCACCCACTGACTCAGTGAGACTTCGTCCATCCAACACTTCGTATCACATGCAGGAGGGTGTGAGCTCTGCTTAACTGAAGCATCATACCGGTACATTTGTGTCTCTTCAAGTTTCATCCTCATGCTATGGGTGCATCCCGTATCTTCCCCGCTACCTCCCGCAGCTGGGACGCATCCCTGACTCACGCGTCAAGCACCATCTTCAACAACCTACATGCGCTGGCTACGGAAGAGCTTCACCGCAGCTTGGCCAGCAGCGAGTGCAAGAAGAAAAACACAATGCTGCAGGCGCCGAGAATGATCGAGATCTTGTAGTCTACGACACCAGGAAGGACCGATGGAAGGCCAATCGTCAGGAAAATCGAGTGCAACGATGACGCCATGGGTGCACGGGCACCACCCCACTTACCTAGCAATTCGTCGAATGGTGCGTCGCCGGTCTTCCACTGCAGCGCGAGCTCTGGTGAGACAGCCACGAAAAACGACAGCGCGGTCGACGCCACGCACAGCACGCCATTCCAAAAGAGCGAGTTGGCCACTGTGTTCGTCACGAAGCTGATCCACGTGACCACGATCGCGCCGAGCGTCAGCGCGAGCGTGAGCTGGGCATCGGCCGAGTCGAAACGCAGCTCCACCAAATCGTCAATACCACTAGTCGGTCCGGCCAGCAGCAAGCCGTTGTTGGCGTGCGTGAACAGCAGCGCGACGAACAGTAGCACCATGCCCATAAAAGAGCTCAATGCAAGGTTGACGATCGCGGCGAGAAACGAGCCAATGCCGTTCACGAGCGACTGGAGCCCGGAGGACACGGCCCCGCCCTGGAGCGGCACGTCGTGGCGCAGCAACTGCTTGTCTGCACCGCCCGTGATGAGATGCACTACGCCTTTCGTGCGGTCGGACGCCGGCAAGAAGCCCATGCCCGTGATCGCAAAGTTGTGCTCAAATTGCGACGTCTTCTTGTACGGTTGCAGCGTGGCAGCCTCATAAACGCGCACGTCACCAGCAACCGAGGCCGTGCTCACAAAGCGGTCGTCGTCGCTGAGACACAAGCTGCCCACGGGGCGATCGCCGGCGACGACCGCCGCCTCGACGACCCAGAGCCACTCGTTCTCGCGGGTCTGCGTGCGCGTACTGGGCGTCCACTTGAGAAGCAGCGTGTCGCCGCGCGCCGGCGTGAGCACAGTGTATAGCGCGCGTCCATCGTTCGCAAACCGCACACATCGAAACTGGTGCTTCTTGGCGCCCACGAGCGGCTTCATCTTGAGCTGCTGGTACGCCACGTCTACGGCGTCGTCCTTTGAGAATCGGCAGATGGCCGTAAACTCGTTGAGCCGCCAGAGATGGCACGACTGGTCCTCGGAACTCGACACGACCAAGTTGCGGTGCGATGGCTCGACGTGGATCTCGCGAATGCGTTTCGTGTGGCCCCGGTACTCGCGCGTGAGCGTGGCCATGTACGAGTCCTGCACGGCAAAGTCGCCCAGCGTCGGCTTGTCTGGCGACGGCGGCGGCGTCTTCTTGTCGCCCGGCTTTTCTTTCGGCGCGTCCTCCTTGGGGGTCGACACGTCCAACGCCTTGGACGTGCCCTTGGCTTTCTCCTTGGGCGACGGCTCGGTCGTCAAGCGCCACACGCGCACGACGCCGTCTTCGCCGCCCGTGAGCAGCGTGCTGTTGCCCACAAAGCACACTGACGTCTACAATAGAGAGAGAGAGAGAGAAGACCTCCATGAGCCGATTCGAATGGGGTCCATTCGCCACACACAGTGCACGCACCTGGGAACTCTCGACGTCGGCAAAGTCCGAGCGGAACTTGACCAGCAGCGTGAGCGTTTTCGCCTCGCGGTCCAGCGCGTAGATCCAGCACGACGCGTTCACAGACACGGCAATGAGTTGGCCCTACAAGCCATTGAGTGAGATGCAACCCCGTCACTGCAACTGCCAGTGTGAGCCAAAACGCACATCATGGGAGAACGCCACGCCCGAGGCCAGCTCGAGCCCCGTGTCGGCCGTGATGGTCTTCTCGAACCCGCTCGGGTCCGTGTCCGAGAGCTCGTAAATGTCCTGCATGCATAGAGGCACATTTATTAGAGGGAGGGGACGTCTGGTTGTTCCCGCCCGTTTCTCTAACGCACCACAGTGTTGCGGATGCCCGACTTGAGCGAGCCGCCGCCGCCGCAGATCGCGAAGCAGTCGCGCGTGATCGACAGATCCATAATCGGGTACTTGACCAGCATGGTGGCGTCGCGTCGGTCGTAGCGCTGGCGGTGGGTCGCTCCCTCCTCCTCTCTCTCTCTCTCTAGATCCCAAATGACTTTGGGCGTTGCTGACGTGGAACAAAATTGGATTTAGTGACATTCCCTCGTTTCTAGAACCCATTGAACCGAAATGTCGAAAATTAGGTATTTTCGACAGTCTATATCTCCATTATCGACAGTGACATCTTATCCGGAAAAGGCGGCATTTGGTGTCATTGGTACAGCGTCCATTCTGGTACTGCTCGTCTTCTTACTAATACAGAAACGTAGTACTAGTATACGCAGGGATCTACACACGACGTACCCGCCGCTGCTTCGGCCCATTCTACTTCTTGTGGCAGCCCGTGCCGCCGACGATGCGGAGACACTTGGTGCTCGGGTAGATGGACATGATGTTGATCATGACCGTGTAGCACAGCGCAAAGATGAGGTAGAAGACCGTGATGCCGCCCATGATCTTGCTCTTGCCGCCCTTGGCCTTGAGCTCCTGGGTCTCTTTCTTCTGCGGCGGCAGCATGGGCAGAAATAACAAGCCCAGCATCTTGGAGCCGTAGCAGATGAGGTACACGTAGGTCACGTGGAGACGCACGTGGTGCGTGTCGGTCTTGATGTCGGCACTCGTGACGTCAAAGTGCGAGTCAATATTCTTGGTGATCGTGCTCGAGAAGCTCGTCGACAGGTTGAACACGGTCGTGATGAGACCGTACACGGCGCCTTCGTTCCCGTTGCCGGCGAGCTCGACCATGACAAACGACTGGATCATCCAGCCCATGGCGTACGGGACGTTCTCGACGATCGGGGGACCGAGCCAGAACCACTGGGAGCGCACAATGTTCCAGGTCGTGAGCATGGTCGTGAACGCGTCAATGGCGGTCGCAGAGACTAGCGCAATGATATGCATATACCGCCAGTTCCACTGGAGCCCCCACTTGGCCGTTGCAAAGAGCACGGCCGCAAACACAAGCTGACTGATCACGGCAGCGATCGCGTCGTTCAGTGGCGTGGCCTGGACCCAGTTGGACTCGACGGGCGAAGACACGGTCTGCGTCATGTTCTCAAAGATACCGGAGATGAACCGGTACGCGACGACCTGGTACATCGCACGCGACTTGAGCAGCTCCCAGAACTCGGTGATGTAGAGCTTGAAGCCCAAGCCCGGGTGCTTGTCCTCTTTGATGAAAAACCACGTGGCCGGCAGCACGGGCAGCGTCAAGATCGTCAAGGTGAGCATGAGCTGCGGGAACGTCAGCGAGTAGCTGAAGTCGCCGCCATAGTCCTTGCCGTTGAAGAGGAAGCCCGTGATCGAGTACGAGATGGCGACAAAGATCGTGCGCACAAAGTAAATCGTGGTCTGCGTCGTGCCGCGTACGGACTCGGGCTCGCGCTGCGCCAACTCGACCGTGACGGCGTCGGCAGCGACGTCCGCACCGACGTACCCGACAGCGGCGAGCATCATCATCACAATGAACTTGCTGCCAGCGTCGGGGGCGGCCTTGTTGATGCCTGTCGCCCAATCCGCAGTCGTGTACTCGGACACGGGCTTGTGGCGAAGCGAGCGATCCATGTAGTACGGCTTGCCCACGTGCGAGCACGCCATGATGAGCAGCATGAGCGCGCACATGGACCAGCCAATGAGCATGAACGGACGTCGCCGGTAGCCGCAGATCGTGGTGCAGTCCGTGAGGATGCCGTACAGCACCTTGAAGGACCACGGCAGCGTGAGCAGCACCTTGGCCGACACGATTTGGGTGCCTTCCATATTGAGGTAGTTCTGGTAGAACGGGTAAACCGTCGACGGGAGTGTGCCGTACACAATGCCCACCGTCGCGTAGTTGACGAGCAGCCCGATGTAGTCGCGGCTCCACACATTGGGGGTGCCGCCAGCGCGCAGCGCGCCGCCTTCCAGGTCCTGCGTCTCGGGGGTCTTGACCTCGTTGTACCCATCCGTCTTGCCGACCGTGGACGACGAGATGTACGACGCGCGCTCGACGAGGTCCAACTTCGGAGCTGACGCCATGGCTTCTTTTCTCGAGCAGGTCGACGATGCGTGGCGAGTAGGAGAATTGCGGAGTGAGGCCTCTCGTCGAGCTTGCAAAGCCCCCAGGACATCCTCGTCGAGGGCACCAAAAGAAGGGCCAGCATCGAAAAGGCTGCATACATGCGTTCACCAGACAGCACTGTTTACGGCGCTGTCGCAACTTGCAAGGGCGGGGATGGATAAGCAGCGCTCATCCATCCCGGCGTGCAAGGCGTTGAGCGGGTGTTTGCCGAATCAGCTTCTTCTGGAAGACGGAGCAGCTGGGCGGATGAGCGCTTTCTGTTCTCGGCAACACATTTTGGCTGCACCAGCAGCGTGCATGACAGGATCAGCAAATCCCTCATAAAGATTGAGAGGTTATCCACTCGCGATACTGTTCCGCCGTTGTGAGCCACGACTTGTGGCTCACCCGCTGACCCAAAAAAGATCAACTGATCTCGAACGCGTGGTTTAGTTGGTGGAGCCACCAAGAGCCGAAGCTGATCAACCGATCTGTCAGAGCCTGACATGCCAAAGGTCTCACCGACGCGCGAATAAGATCGGATTCAAACTGCGCTGCTGGTATTTTGTCATTGCTGAGACCGTCAGACGAGCCGAAATATAGATTTGAAAGGTGTCCAAATACACTGGACAATTGGTGCACCAGTCCCCTTCCAAAACATTTTTTGTGACTCACCCAACCTTTCTTTTATCGCACATGGTGAGAACGTACAGAGGTAAAACGGGAGAAGCTACATGTACACAGCATACAAACGACGAAGATGTACATAATGTTAGCCAGCCATATCTGCCAGGTACAACCAGCTCGTGGGGCCCTGTGCAGTGCCCTGCTCAGAGTTTGATCTAAATCTAAAACTCCTGAACACCAGAGATTTCTTTTTTTTTCAACATTACTGGAAAGCCACATCCTGCAAAGCACACAACGATGTCAGCCTACTTCCATGCCTTTTGAACTACGATATCCCCACGACACCATGCGCGCAGCTCCGACTCTTCGATCATCGATGCAAGGCACTCCCAGTCCTCACGCAGGTTGAAGATCATGTCCATGGATAATCAATCAAATGGATGGTTTGGAGTATTGTGTATTGGAGAACAGCCATCTCTGACGTCAACGCGGGGGCAAAGTCTCACGTGCGAACTGAGCGGGGACGATGATGGATCGTCCCATCACCATGTGGAAACAGAACCATAAAGGATCGGAGGTGGATACGGTGGTCTGTCAATGTGAGTTTATCACTCGATGTGGCCGGTCTATGCTGACTATGACATTTCCACACAGCATGCGCAAGGCTCTGCACCATAACGCACATAGAGTATTGCCTTGTGTATTTTCTGGTAGTGTCATCGCTGATCGCGGCCAATGAGAAGAAAGGCGTGCTTCGTGACGATCGGCTTGTCAGCGATGCATTTTCGAATCCACGCAGTCATGGTGACTCGACCTCTAGTACTCTGCAGTACACTTCCAACCACTATCGTACAGCGAGCAGCATCCAAGGGTGGTTGTTGAAGTTAGGTGCATCGATTTGCGTCAAGTGAAGAGTAAATGAGAACTGTACGTCTCACGTGATGAGGACTGCGACGTGGAAGTCTGCCACTGGTCGGCATTGGCAGACTTCCACGTCAAAGCACACAAGACTGTCGCTGCAAACGGATACAATACGAGCAGGTGCACAATATGCCAGACGCAGTCGTGTACACTGTACACAATGCATCATCCTGCCCTAAGCGGTGGTGAGTCACTCGCATGCTGTATCCACCCAGACTGGAATCCTCGATCCGCGAGTTACATCACTGGGCTGTATTCACCGCCTCGCCGTACTGTACAGAGTAACTGCAAATGCGGCCACGTACGAAGCGATACTCTCCTTCGCCCCGACCGCCAGTCACAAGACAATCACAGCTCTGCGATGGGTCGTTTGCAAACCATCTCAAGGCGTCCACTATCAGTTCGTGAACACGGGTCCACCCAACCGGAGCAGTTTGCGCAATAATTGCTGGCATCGCAATATCAATACCACTCTACATAGCAATGCCAGCAATTGTTGTGGGTTGGTGATCTTCTCGACCTGATTGGCCGACTGAAGCCCACTTGAAAAGCTTCTATATTTTCTTCATCAGCGATGCGGGCGTGGCGGTGGGTTTGCGCCGCGGCACAGATCCTCACGATCGCTCACGCATCGCTATCGCCACGCCGCGCGGTAACGACGGCGAAGATCAATGGCGCCGTGTCCGACGACCATGTGTGGGAAGGCGACACAATCGCAGCCACAGCCAATCTCTCAGTTCAAGGTCCAGCTCCGGAAGATGAAGACTTGCTCACGTGGTCAGAGCGCGAGCGACTCGAAAACGCCACGCGCACATGGTCAGCCGAGCAAACGTGCCAGAACTGCTTCCTCATCGTAGGCGTCAAGACACGCGCCGTGCAAGGGTTCGCGGCGCGTCAAGTGATCCGCGCAGCGTGGGCCAACCGGACAGCGATCCAACCACTCCACACACGCGTCGTGTTTCTCGGCTGTGAACCAAATCTCGTGCACAAGCCGCACACCAACGCCGCGATACTACACGCACTTGAGCTCGAGAAAGAAGTGTACGGCGACCTGCTCACAACTGAGCTGGGCGGTTGTCTGGATGCGTACGATCGTCTCGCAGACAAAGTGCTCGGCTTCTTCCACTGGGTGAGCGTCCACCATCCAACCGCGGCGTACGTGATGGTGGCCGATGACGACGGGTACGTGCGGCTCGATCGCATCACAGTGATGCTCAAAACCGAGACCACGCCGCGCAAGCGCTACTATGCTGGCCAGGTGCTGGCGTCTCAGCTGAGGCGAGCGGTGCCAACCATGCGCGATCGGACATCCAAGTACCAACTCTCTTCGGACCAGTATGCGATGTCCACGCTCCCACCATTCGCTATCGGAGCGCATTATCTGCTTTCGAGTGATGTCGTGGCTTTTGTTGCTCGGAACCGTCGTGGTCTTTGCAGTACTGGGACCCTGGAAGACGTCAGTGTCGGGTTCTGGCTCCTCTCGCTGCTTCAGGTTCGCCCGGTGGACGTGGCATCGTTTCGATGCACGACCCAAACTCTTTGCCACAATTCGTTTTCCTCGTATGGCGAACTATCGCGCGCCTCGATTCTTCGAATCCATTCAAACTTGCAACGTGGAGAACCATTTTGTGACGGCTTTTCCTTCGAGTCGTGGGCGACACTGGGGATTAAAGAGCCGCCGCGTCGCAAGTTGAGACCACGAGAAGACGTTGCATACGATTGGGCGTTTCGCGTGTGTACACGTACGCGCTCCCTCCGCGTTGACGTCACTGTTCGACTTCAGGAACCGCTCGAGGCGCTCACGCTTCCGTCAGTGTCGTTCACACCAGCCATTGAAACGTTCGGACAGTTTTGCATCCAACTCGGCGGGGCGGCGGCAACACTTGAGCGACGACTGCCGCTGATGCTGTGCGATGATCTTCTCCATCGGCTCCGTGAGTTTCTCCCCCAGCACCCTCTGTCACAGACCGCGCTGCTCGCTCTGCTACGGTCGAATCTTCCGCCACTCGTGGTCACGTCTGCTGCAGTCAAAGTCTGGCTATCGCGTGGCGTGCTTCGCTGGCGAGCGTTCATCGAAAGCCTCATGGCCGACATTTATCCCGACGTCCACGTCTTGGTGGTAGACGAAATAACTGCGCGCGACGTGACCAACTTCTTTGATGCGGACTTCGCCGTCATGACTGCGACACAGACCAGGACTCTTCCAGATCTGCCACGGACCTGCCGTCACTTGGTGCTGTCGACTGCGCCTCGTGGCTCCGATCGTCTCCATCAGATAACGCGAGATGGTGAAGATGAAGGAACGATTCTCCTCACGTCGGACCGACATGATAGTGATCGGCAGTTGCCACGACAGCAACTGTACGTTCCTGTGGCCTCCCTCATCTTCAGCGACACTCAAATATACAGCCCACGCGCGCTGCTGCAAGCCAGTAGCGAGCGCCGCCCACATCTCCCCTCTTCCCAGCAGTTTGCCGTTCCGCACTGCAACCGAAGAGCGGCCGCTCTACTCCAACACCTCAAAGACGCAGCGCCTGGGAACTGTACAATTGAAACGGCACGAAGCGATCCGGCCATTGGTGATACCGTCTTTGCATTCGACGCCGACGTCACGAGATACTCGACGGCAAGATTTGTGCTGGCATTCGAGACAGCCCAAGCCAGGCCAGGCTACGTCGCGGAGACAATCGTCGCAACCTTTCTGGCGGGCAGCATTCCCGTGTACGACGGCGACGACAACACCATTTCACGACTATTCAACCCCAAGGCCTTCATCAGCTGCGGTCGCTTCCCGTCACTGAAAGCCTGCGCGGATTTCGTGGCTGAGCTGCGTGGCTCACCTTCACTGTACGCTCAGATGCGGAGTGAACCACCCGTGGCGGATATGACAGCATTCTACGAAGTGTTTTCGTGGCATCCGGACGTTCGAGATCTTTCGCCAGGGAACGAAGTAGACGGTTTGAGCATGGCGGAGCGACTCCGAGCGATGATTAACCGCAGATGATAGAAACGGGATCCAAGGTCCGACGGTCGCACTGGCCGGACTTACACGGCTTCCCACACTTTGTCACGGACAGCCTCGCCCACAAATTCGACTGGCGGCCGACGCCAAGGTACTACGTACGTAGTCGCGCTGCTGTCCGCATGAAGGATGTAATGGAAACAGGACATCATCTCGAAAAAATGGAAGGCACTACTACTGTAGTTCCGGTAGCTTGTCATTGGATCTTACTTACGAAGAAGTGCACGAGACACACACAAGATTCACTTGGAGCCTTCTTCCGATATTCGATGGCGCTGTTCCAGGTATAGAAGCCTTACTTCTTGTGGCAGCCCGTACCGCCGACGATGCGGAGACACTTGGTGCTCGGGTAGATCGACATGATGTTGACCATCAAGGACCAGCACAGCGCAAACACCAAGTAGAACACCGTGATCGCGCCGATGACTTTGCTCTTACCTCCCTTGGCCTTGAGCTCCTGGGTCTGACGCTTCTGAGCCGGCAGCAGCGGCAGGAACATCAGGCCGACGACGTTCGCCCCGTACGCGATGAGGTAGACGTACGTCACTTGCATGCGAACGTGGTGCGTATCCGACTTGATGTCCTGGGTGGTGACGTCAAAGTGCGAGTCAATGTTCTTGGTGATGGTGCTCGCGAAAGTCGAGGCCAAGTTCGCGACCGTTGTCATCAAGCCGTAGACAGCGCCCTCGTTGCCCTCGCCGGCAAGCTCGACCATGACAAAGTTCCCAATCATCCAGCCAACACCGTACGGCAGGTACTCCAAGATCGGGGGACCGAGCCAGAACCACTGCGAGCGGAACACGTTCCATGTCGTGAACATCGTCGTGATCGCATCAATCATCGTCGTCAAAATCAGCGTGATTGCGTGCATCCATCGCCAGTTCCAGTTGAGACCCCACTTGCCCGTGGAGAACAGTACCAGCGCGAAGACGACGTTGGTCAGCACCGTCGCGATCGTGTCGTTGAGTGGCGTCGCCTTGGCCCAGTATGACTCGATGGGCGACGCCACGGTTTGCGTCAAGTTCTCGAACATACCCGAGAAGAACTTGTACGCGATGACCTGGTACATGGCACGCGACTGGATCAACTCCCAGAACTCCGAGATGTAGTTCTTGAAGTTCACGCCCGGGTGCCTGTCTTCCTTGATGAAGAAC
>JAADXL010000778.1:0-17461 GCA_023337755.1 Pythium aristosporum | reverse complement strand
GGGCTGCACCCCAGCGGCGGCCAGGACGACACGACGGGGGGAGCTCAGAGGAGGGTCGCGAGGGTCTCGTTGGACTACATTTTCTAGGCTTGGTAATGGACTCACTGTGCAATTTGCTTTCTACCTGCAATTCCCCACACCTACTCCTGTACTCCTGTCCACGGTCGCCATATGGCCCACCGTCATCGCCGCCCATCACTTTGCTGCGACATTCGCGCGGACACCACCGAGCGGGGAGATGTTAGCCACCTCACCCCCCCCCGTATCACTACATCACCCTTGTACCACATTACTGGTACACGGTACCAATCACACAACTGTCGCATGTCTCGAAATCTCACTTCAACACTCACAATCGCATTGAAGTACGTGCAGCGCGCCGGGGAGAACGGCATGTGGATGCATTAATCAGTTTATGTAGCTGCGTCACTACTACTACGGGTTGAAGCGAATAGCAGGGAAACGATATGTGTGAGTGGTACTCTGAGCTTGCGTCTGAAGTGCTGGTAGCTGTCGCACGGTTGCCGCTTCTGTCTCGCTTCTCTCAAACCCAAAAAGCCGACGTCGTGTCCCGCGCACTCCTCTGCCGCGCGTGTGGGATACTCTCGGCCGTCGATTTTGCGCCGCTTCTGATCGCCTATGCGCTGTCGTTGATGGGTCAAGCGCTTGTGGTGGTGGAGGCGCAGGCGCGCTCGTGCGGTCGATCCACCAGTGTGCGTGAAAGTCAGACGGTTGGAGGCTATTTCCCCTTCTCTCCTTGGGTTGTAGGGTGTAGACAGACGGGAGACCTGTGGTCCTCATATTCGCATTGGCCGACTCGAAATCAAGGAAGGCTGGGCCACGCATTGGAGAAGAGCATAGTTGTGCACTTGACTTGTCCAATGACGCACGATCCGACGTTTCCAGATGTCCAACCACGTCTCATCAAGGTAGTCGGCCTCGACTTCTGACATGCTGCGATTCCTCGTACTCAGCTTCGGATGCCGCGCGCATAAGCTTCAGAAATGCGTCGCAAAAAGCGCGATGCTCGTGTGAGTCTTTTATTTTTTTGTCGTGAGAGCCGGACCTGTCTGGGTCCACAACTTGTCTGAATTACATCCGAGCGTGCGTCTCGAAAGCTTTGATGACGTGCCACAGACACAGTAGGGCAGGCACCGACGGGAATACCGACTCTAAGCCATCTAGAAATGCCAGGTCGCGGCCGATGAAGATGACTTGAGGCAACCGGATCGACTTGCTCTCGAGGCAGCCCTTCAGAGCCGACATTGTCCACACGTAGCCATCAGTGTTCTCGCCCACCATGAAGTACTGTGCCAAGTGCAGGGTGGTATTCATACCACTGACACCAATGAAGTTCAACATCGGCATGCCGAACTTGTTCGTCTTGTACATGCAGTCCATCAGGATAATATCCGGGTTCTCTCTGAAGACATTGAGGACGTCCATATTCGAAAACAAAAGATGAGAAACTCTCCCTGTCGAATCACTTTGGCGCCGTACGAAGTCGCCGTTGTCGACGAGGATCTTGAGCAGATGCTGAGTGCGAGTGCTTGCCCCATTTTCCTTATCCTCGACTCGGCGTTGCGTGTTTGCAACATCCGCTCTTCGAAACAGCTCGTCTGGGTAGCTTGCACGGGGCCATATGAGGATCTGCGCCGGCGTGAGGGATGCTCGCTTGTCTGTAATGATGGACGCGACGCCTTCTTCAGTTCGGTCCGCACGACGGTGTATCGGGGGCGACGACGGCTCGCGAGATGGCTCATGATTGTGGACTCTCTCTGCTCCTCGGTATTCGATACGCCACTTCCCACTGCTCTGAAGCCGGACGACATCTATCCGTATAGGATAACCACACTTTGCGGTGGAGATGCCAGAGCGCTTACGCGTGCCTGGGACTGCTTTCGATGGGGCGTACGTTCCGTGCCGATCGCACGCCAGAACCAGACGATGCAGATGCCCCTTTTGTCCTTGTACGCGTTGACCCGCACGACTGCGTAGCCGTGGCTTCGTGCATAAGCATTCAGCGCCTGCTGGGCTTCCTCTGGGGGTGTCAAAAGTCGCCTATGGAAGGATGTCCATTCAACTCGCGGCGTCTGTGCCACTTATTCCGTCTGATACGCGCTGTTGTCTTCCATTTCATCTGAGTGTATTGCGAAAGATGGGTCTTGATTGGGAGAGAAGATGTGAGTGTGTCAGCCCGACATCATGCCGAGTGAGCAGTACACCGTGGAGGTGTCTTCAATTTTTCACTGTGGGTCTGGGTCTGGGTCCTTGTGACTGAGAACGCAATTTGGGACTGACCATCACACACCCGTTTTGAGGGTTAGGTTTGATGATGTGTTATATCGTGTTTGCGCACAGGATGGTTAATATGTGTTAAAGTATGTGTTGAGAAAAAAGTGAGTTGGATTAATCCTTAATTCTTCTTGCGGCTCGACTTGCGGGAGGGTGATTGGGCCGACACCCGCTTGCGCTTCTTCTGCGCGACAGAGGTGTGAGTTGGGCTTGTCTCAGTCGAAGCGGGAGCACTTGGCACAGGAGTATCTGTGGTCTCGGCGGGTGGGGTGGTCTCCGCAGTGGGAGTCGCCGTGGGAGTCGTGGTCGTCTCAGTCGCTGGCGTCTCCGTGATCGCTGTCGCCTCAGTTGGACTCTCCGTGGTCTCCGGCGAAGAACCAGCACCCTCCGTGCCAGTCGTCATGCCGACAGAAAGTGGCGTGCTGTGGCCGCTCGCGAGGAGCTGAGAGAGGAGCACGCTCTGCTGCTGGATCAGCGCTGCCAGCCGCCCCACCTCTTCTGTTAGAGCAACGATTTGCTCGTGGCCAGGTGGGAAAATCCCGTATTTGGCGAGGCGAGCCCATTCGCCTCGTCCAACGGAGAACATCGCTCTGAACTCCACCCACCAAACTGGTGGGGCGCCAGGCGGCGCATTCGGATCTAGTGGCGCGTCCTTTAGATGATACTTAACAAAGTGGTTCTGGAACGCACCGTACGTGAGTTCCTTCCGGCAATCCTCGAACACGCAAATCACCCCTGTGTCCAGCTGCGCGGGGCTCGTGTGCTTGCGCTCGATCTTCTTCCCCGACTCGTCACCCTTCTCCATTTTCGCAAATGCGAGGGAACAGAAACGGAATCCGAATGGTTAGAAACTATCCAACTCCAGAATGTATGTATCAGATTCGGTTACTATCCGACAGTTCAGATGAATGTGTGGTTTGATGTGTTAATCCGTACGTTTAGTAAATGATGTTAATCTGTACGTATATTAAATGCTGTTTAAACGTGCGTCTTCCTATGTGTTATTTAGTGTCGCTAGTTATTGTTCACGTGGTCGTTGTATACACCACCAGCTCCGCGTGTTTTGATATACTTCACCACGCCGTCGAGTGTCTTCCGCATCTTCTTTCTCTCAGCTTCCAGAACCGCCGCTGCCTCGACTTGGGGGATTTGCTGCGCATCGGCGATTTCTTCAACAGCATTGTAGAATACCCTCCGCCTTGAAAAGTATCTGCGCTCAGGCTCGTGCTGCCTCCATGATGTGCCGTGCGCTTCCTCGAGATCCCGTACTGCTGGGCCACCGTCGATTCCGACCGCGTACTCGCGCCATACGTCGACCACTGTTTGGAGACTTCTTGATAGTGACAACGCTACACAAATGAAAAGAAACCTTCGTAAATGAAGAAAGATGATCAGTCCTAAAAAAAGACGGTGTGAAATGAAAGGGCATGCCCACAAAAGGAGACGGATTCAACACATATGAAGAATGCAATGAAGCTAGCCAATCACGAGGCTGCATCTCAAAGGAGTAGGTTTAGCGGTTTCTGTGACGTCACACGAGCGGGTGTACCACAGCCAGCCATCCTCGACCATGCTGGAGTAATATCGCTGGAGGTGTGGTTCTCCGACTCCCACGAAGTCGTTCCCAGCGCAGTAATCCAGACCCGAAGACTGCCCTGGTCCAGGCCGCTCAAACTGGCGACTCGCCTTGGCCACTCCCCAGCGCCACACTCCAGGACCACACGTGGAGCTCGCCAGGGCCCACTCGTCCGCCAAGACCGCTCGTCCGCCAAGATCGCTCGTGCTGCTAGCCAGGGAGCCAGGGACACCCGCACTTCACGGCTGCTCGCTCGCCAGGACCGTTCCAGGCTTAGAAAGATGGTGAAGCCGTGGGTCGAGCTGATGCGGCATCTAAGCGCAGTCCAAGTTGACCGTGTGCTGGACTCGATGAAGGGCTACAAAGCGTACGCCTCCCAGAAGACGAAGTATAGATGTCAACTCTGTCCGACGAATATAAGCGGTCACAAAATGTGGTATCGCGTGATGGTTTGTGACTCGAAGATATGTCGGTCAGACTGCGAGTGGTCTGTGAAGATTCTCACCTGTCTCGAAGTGTACGATGTTCCAACACCGGCGACTAGTACTACAAGAAATACTTCGTTCGTGTACCAACCTGGCCAGCACGACTGCTTGGAGGCTTCTCCTCCGAGGAAAAAGATGAAGCGAGAAGTCGAGCGCTTCGTTCATGCCCGAACATCCGATGGTGCACGCCCAGGGCGTGTCCACGGCGAGCTTCCCAGCCAGTTCCCTTCGCTACCTAGCACCCATTTGCCGAAGATAGGACAGGTGCAGCGCACGTCTTATCACCATCGCAAGGTCAAGCTCATGCAAGACGCAGAGGTCAAGCACATGAATCAACTCATCGAGCATAACCTCTTCTCGGATGTGTTGGGCGGCTGTGTACCCATCGCATTTGGAAACGAAGTTGACGTGGATGGGAGAGCAAATGTGGGGCGTGGAACGGACTCTAATCTAACGCTAGTCGGGCTCACTACAAAAACTCTACTCGGGCGGCTCCGAGTGGCGAATGGAAATATCCTGCACATCGACGCGACGTTCAAGCTGAACCAGTCGGGCTATCCAGTCGTGGTCTTCGGCGCCTCTGATAAAGCACGGACCTTCCACCCAGTCGCAGTCTTCATAACATCTCAACTGCAGGCGTTCCACTACAAGAATGCTCTCACAAAAGTCTTCGAGCAGTACGAGAAGTGCTTCGGTTCGGTTCCCGTCATTTCCGATGTCATGACTGATGCGGACGACGCACTTTCCAACGCTCTTGACAGCGTGTATGAAGACCGGAACGAGTGCCGCCCACGTCACCTTATGTGTTTGTTTTCACGTCATGATGAATGTCAAGAAGCACGCGCTGAGTTTGACGAAGGCGGAGAGGAAGCTCGTCAAGGATGACATCTACAACATGCATTTTGCGAAGAATGAAGACGCGCTACACGCGCTCTGTCTCTCAGCCGCTTCACGATGGTCGACGAGCCCAGAGCTGAAAACGTTTCACACGTACTTCAAGAAGCAGTGGATCGAGTCTCGGTTCAATCGTTGGCAGTGTTTCTGGACAGAATCGGGGTTGGCGAAAACGAACAATCCCATCGAGCAATTCAACCGCGTGATCAAGCGAGACTTTTCGCTTAGCTCCCTCGTTCCAATCAATACTATGTTCGAGCAGCTGGTCAAGATGGAAGAGCAAAGGCGACGTATCAACAGAAGCTCGTCATGCACCGGATTCCGGTTGAGGACATCACGTATCTGCAGAAAGGCAACTTGCTTCAGGTCCAGATACCTCAGCGGTCCAGCATGGCTTTCATGCTACACGGCGAAGCGTCAACAGTCCAAGTCTTCCAGTCTGGAACTATTGACCGGAACGTGCCACTTCCTTCGAAGAGCAACAAGGGCGCCACGGACAAGTTCTTCAGTAAAAGACGCAACCATCGTCAGAACAAGTTCGAGGTCCGAGACCAGCCTGGCCGCGGATGGACAGTTGATACGGAGATGAAGACCTGTGAATGCAAGATTGCTTTCAAGTTCGGTTTCTGTGCTCATATCGTCGCGGCGTTGGAAGCGTGTGAGCTCCAGATCCCTGGTCGCGAGGTGGAAGAGGCTTTCTACAATCGTCGCGTACGTCAGGGGGGATCTACGCTGTCTCAAGGAGGACGCCCTAGGAACCGCGGTCCAGCGCTGTCGGTCTCATAAGCGCATCAGATTTTGACTTCGAAAAACGATTGAATGCATGCTGTTATCTCCAAGAGTAATCGCAAATACCTCTTTCCCTTGTTCATATTTCAGCAAGCCATCCCCTACGGACTTGTCTCTTGTATCGCGCCAGTCTTGGCGCAGAGACGCTGAAGCACGACATGAATGCCGATTAACGAAGGGCACACAGTAAATATGGCGAACACGTTCACCAGACGACCGCACGCGCTCGGGCTGCCCCACGTCCGTTGCGAACAGAATCGTCAAGGAAGTCATAATCATGAACGTCTTCTCGGCGGGTGTGAGCTATAGAATGTTGGCGAGGAATGTCTCAATTTTTCCTGCTTTCCCAGGGAGGCATCGTCCGCATGCATCCTCCTCGGTCAGCGACACGACTTGATCCATCAGGTCGGGCCGCATCACAACAGTGAACTCTTCATCGCTGTCACCGCTCGCCGAGAGCGCCATTACAACCGACCTTCGAATGCAAAGTGACGGGCAGTAAGTATCAGTCAAGGGCGTTAAGTATCATCACCACCACCCATTCGTGCGACCAATCACATTCCCACTAAAGCACATGCTTACAAGTTCCCACGAATGACACTCATATTGAACGACCATACTTTCAATCACGCTGTAAACCAAATCCGCTCTGTTAAACCTCTAGATATGATAAAGGAAGAGATGTGTGTGAGCTCCCACCAGGCGCAGATCAGTATTCGCTGTGGGGGAGCGAATCGAGCTCTCGCCGTCAAAATGTTTTTACTTGCCAAACATTTGAATGTACTTATTTAGCAAGCTCAGCCTTGCGCGCACCCGCAAGTTGAGCGCTCCACGACTGTTTGCGTTTTTGGCGTTTGTCGTGTTGTAGCGTGCGTCGCATTTGAGAAGGCCGTCAAAGATACCGTACTCTGTGTCGAAGTCGAGATTCTCCGCGTCTTCATCTGGAGCGAAGCGTCCTTCCATAATTGCGAACGCGCGTACCACTTGTTCCCATGCTTCTTTGCTGTCCTTGCGAGCCGTCATTGAGACACGCGTACAGTACACATTCGCCTCATACCGATCGCTCTGTTGGATGAAGAGGTTACCTCCGATGGTGCACCATTGGTTGCGAGGCTGGGTACCGGTCTTGTACCCGAGGAGAACAGCATGCTTGGATAGTGGTGCCTGGTACACAACTTCCCCTGGGTACTGGATGAGAACGGTCGAGTCTGGATGCCTTACCATTCGCATAAATGCACCATCTTTATCGCTTCCGGATCGGACGTTTGTTGTATACGGCACCGAAACCCAGATTTTGATTGCTTTCAAGCAAAACTGAGGAATAAACCGAAAAATCGACCGTAGCCACCCGCCCGTCTGTGCGGTCGACTAGTCTTTCAATCTGAGATATCCGGTCTCCGAGAGAATTGAAACCAGACTGTACGACGCTCGTCATGACCGGCATTGCGCGGCGCACACTGTCCACCACATGCTCTTCCGGGAACTCGCAAACTCGACGTACGTCTGCCGCGTACAATGCAAACTCTGGACTTCGAAGAATTGTGTGGTTCCACATCGGGTGCGACGGAAACTTCTCCGTCAGCACGGCTGCGTCCTGCAACACGACATCACGGAGGGATACAATGAGTTTCACAAAGCCCTGACCGGCAATATCTTCTACCAGCCTCGGCTGTGCCCATTTTAGTGCTGCATTGAAGACTTGAGCGGTCAGCATTTCTGGCACAGCATTCACCGCCCGCTTGAGAGAAAAGCCGCCACCTTCTGAGTTGAAACCAGCTAGTGCTCGCATCGCCCCCTTGGGTAACGTAGTCAGGTAGCACCCCTCCATTTTCTCTGCATTCCATCG
Source organism: Pythium aristosporum (assembly GCA_023337755.1). Lineage (NCBI taxonomy): Eukaryota > Oomycota > Peronosporomycetes > Pythiales > Pythiaceae > Pythium > Pythium aristosporum. The sequence continues at coordinate 9,576 of JAADXL010000778.1, read as the reverse complement.
CCCCAGCCGTCTGATCTGGGCTTCGGTTGCTCCGTTCGTCTCAGCAATAATAGTCGAACTGGAGCGCTTGCTGTGCGTGACCTGTTAAAAAGTAATTATTAATCACCGTGTTATAACGTACCATAACGTGACAGTCATTTAAAGTGTTATTCTATGCCAACCTGGAAGTAATAAAACGTAAATACCACTTATTTCAAATAAAATTTGACCGCTCCTTCATTGGGTTGGTGCCATCGATGAGATATATGTCGTACCACCGCTCAGAAAGATCTGGAAACGGCTCCCGGAGAACCTCAAAGCGGTTAAAAAGATACAGCGCGAGGGCCCCGATCGGGCATAGCTCCACGTCCTTGTGCCGCATACAGCCGCCATAGTCTATACAGCCATGCTGATTCGTCTTGCCCTGACTCATGACGACCATGAGGATATTGCAGAGGGTAGGACCCTCGTTCTTCAGCTCCATGGTGAACAGATCCGGAAGCTGGATAAAGCGTGTTGACTCGCTGCGCGCGACCAATGCGTGTCGGAGCAGGAAATCGAGACGACCACGTATACCACGCGGCGCGGAAAGGCCGAAATAGAACGCCGGCATGTTCCGCATGTCACTCTCAGTGTAGGCGTCCTGGACTGTCCCTGCACCACGGTCATGATAGGCTTTCCGCTTGTGCTCCTGTGCCATTCGCTCTCGCGTGTTGAGTAGACCTCGGATCGCTGGCCCGCTGGGGTGCCGACTGGCAAGAGACGGGTCTAGAGCAGACTGAGTCTTCCACAGCGCGACAATAGCCTTCACGTACCCTTTCATGCCTTCAATGCCTAACCTGCCAGCCATCCCTTCAGCACCAGTGCGATTGCCACACCCTCGACGACATCATTCAGATAGAGAACAAGTTTCCCTTCGGTCACAATGCTGCCATCCTGGAACGCTCGCGACGCGCACCAACTTATCCATTCACGCTGCTTTGACTCGTAGTTTTTTCGTGTGTTCTTCGGGCGTGCGGCATCCGCCGTCAGCAAGGTGTTCTGCACGGCGCGCTGGACGTCCAGGCTGTTCCGGATAGCGACCGCCGTGGGATCAAAGGGATCCATTGTGTTGGAGAGCAAAATGAGAAGACCACGAATTGGTGAGTGTGGGAGAGAGAGAGAGATCAACAAGTCGACGTTCTGGAGGGTCGCGTCTGTTCGGCGCAATCCCACCAATAATAATAGACCTAAAGTGTTATTGTGTGTTAATCAATAACTCTCCAGTTAATCATATTACAAACAAATGAAATGTGTCAAATAGTTTCATTATGATACTGTACTTCTTCTAAGTACGGGTTCCCCTAAAACCCTAACCATCGAATGACACCTGCTATTTCATTCATTTTGACTGGGTGTCCAGATCAAGACACCTTGTGTTTTTTTGGGACCCGGTATGGCAAACCGACACATTGGTCCGGACCAGGGTTGGCACTTGTTCGAAATTTCATTGAACTGTTCAAAGAGGTGTTTGAACACAAGGGGCCGATTGAACACGTTCAATCGTAATTACGCACGTAAAAAGTATTTACACCCAATCAGATTTGGTACTCAACCCACTGTCGTGTTTGAACCAAGCCTCGAAATCAAACAAGATCGCGCGCCAATTTCTCGAACGCCAGCACGAAGGTGCATCAAGCAAGAAGACGAACGCAACCGAACCGCGCTCTGGAAACACACGCACCGAAGTCCGAGCAGTATGGCGCCGAGAGGGGTAGAGGAACGGCAGTATTTTATCATCATCGCTGGAGACCCACGACCGGAAACCAGCACTCCCGTCCGAGGAGGCCGCTCTTCGGCAAGGACCCCAACGAAGTCCCCGAACAACGCTCGCGGAGGTTACAGCACACCAACGAAGCACGATCGCAGCCATCGTTCCAGTCTCCGCATCAAGGCGTGGCGCCCGTAAAGCAGCGATCGCTCCAGTCCCCGCATCGAGGCGCGACGCCCGTAAAGCAGCGATCGCAACCATCGTTCCAGTCCCCGCGTCGAGGCCCTACGCCCGTAAAACCGAAGAGAGTGTACCCACGAGTGATGTGCATGTTCTGCGTTAACGCATTTGCGGAGAAGCGACTACAAGAAATGGAGATCATCGACGGCCGAGCGGTAAAACTGCGACGCCATCTAGCGAAGTGTGCTTTTGCAGAGTCCTATCGCAAGGGCTCCGCCACTACCTAGGATGGACCTGCGTGGGAACGTGGTTTGATCAAGAAGATGCGCAAGCTTGCGGTGGAGCTCATGGCTGACGCCAAATTGCCAGCGGCGTTCTTCGAGCGGGAGTCCTTCTTGCGATTTATCGAGACTATAAGTCCGGATGCGGCGCGCTACATGCCAGACCGAAAATACATGGGTGGCACCGGTCTTGATGAAGCCGCGAGAGAAAGCGACGAGCTGTCAAAACAGAAGCTGGAGGCGAAGCAACGCGAGTTCAAGGTCCCCGTCGCTTTGCTATCGGAAGGCTGGACGAACATTGCGAAGACACAAGTGCTAGAGTGTCAGTTAAGCCTGCACGGATGCTCGCACACCATGGAGCTTCTTGACCCCGGCATGCGCCATGAAGGCATTGCGATTGCCCAACAACTGGAAGACATCATCAAGCGTGTAGCAAAAGAATTCAAGAAGCGCGCGGAGCGTTCAACACGCAGTAAAGAAGCTCTCAAGCGAGGCACGATGGACGAAGAGAGCTCCGACGGAGAAAGTGACGAAGATGAGGACATCGTCAGTCAAATTGGTCCAACTGGCTTCGAGGTCGGCGCGTGTATCACCGACAACGCAGGACAGTGTGCCAAAGCGCGTCGTATTCTCTCTGTGCGAAACCCGGAGATCATTTTTTTGCATTGCTTCGCCCATGACGTGAACAACCTCGTGAAGGACGTGCTCAAGCCGGAATTCAGCTCCATTGCGAAAAAAGCGTCAACTGCCGTAAACTATCTGAACGCGGCGTCTGCGACGTGGCTTCGTCATGCCAAGGACATCATGCAACAGCGCTACGGTGAAGAGCGCGGCTTTGACCGGTTATGTGAAACACGTTGGAACTCGATCCACGACTGTTTCACGTCTCTTCTTCGCGTTCGTGGTGCACTGGAGGTTTCCACGTACACGTACAAGAGCTCTCTGCCCGAGGAGCTCGCCGTCTTTTCCGACCCCACGTTCTGGCATGATCTAGAGGAGGCTGAGAGGGTGGTCGCACCGTTGGCCGAGACCTCGTATTGACTCCAGCGAAACGAAAACACTCTTGCGACGTCGTTCTCTCACTACGTGACATCTACTACGCGTTCGCGTCGAACATCAAGTACGGTCACAGTCTTGTCCGAGCCGTTGAAGCGCGTTGGTCGAAGTGCGAGCAGCCCCTTTTTGTCGTCGCAATTTTTCTGCACCCGGCTTTGCGCGATGAGACGGCTCCCCTTCTTGAGGCGAACCCCAAGCTGGAGAGAATTTTATCTGATGCGGTCATCTACTACTATCGCAGGTTCTACGGCGAAGACACTGGCACAATTCGCGATGATCTGAGCGAGTGGCTCAGTCGTCAGCACCTGGGCGTTCGGCTGAGCGACTTTAAGAACCCTGCACCATCGTACTGGAAGCATGTCCGTGGCGAGTACCCGAAGTTGTCGCAACTGTGTGTCAGGATCTTTTCGGTCCCAGTACACACTGCGAACGTCGAGCGCTTGTTTAGCGAGCTGGGGGCTATCCACAGTGCCCTTCGCAACCGCCTTCAGGCTGAGAAGGCTCGCAAATTGCACAGTGTCGCGAAGCGCGTACGCGAGGAAGTCGGCAGCGCTCTTCCGGTAAGCAAGAAGCGCATGAAGATCAGGGCTCCAGCAGAGCTCAAGGTGAAATTACATGCCCCAGTGGCTGTTGTCCAGCATCACAGCCCCGAAGATGACGAATCCTTCGACCCAGTGATGGATCACTAACGTGTGTGATTGACTCTTTGGATTTCATCCAACAAACCCTCGAGGCTATTTTCGATGATCAAGACCTCACGGACGAGTTCAGCCGCGACAAGGTGGGTGGGGAGATCTACAATCCGCTCGAAGAGATCCCGAAACCGCGCCGGGACCCATGGCCGGAGAACGACGACAGCAAGTTCCGCCAAGAGCACAAGATCACGGGATTCCGTTCATGGTCTATCACGCTGGCTGACCTGTTTCCTCTCCACCTTCGCCCATCGGAGGCGCGTGTTGTTGAGGAGTAAAGTCTTGATTTGTGTAGTGAGCTGTATTTTCTTTGGAATCCAATAAACCGGGTTGATTACACTTGGTATATATTGATTCTCGTAGGTTTGATTGAACTGTTCAATGGAATGTTCAAAAACGATTGAACATGTTCGAACACCCTTCAGAACGGTTCCAATGCCAACCCTGGTCCGGACCGGTCTGACGACACCGTGCGAGATCTCCGAGCAGTTTTCATAAGACCGCCGCTATTTCAAGATAACCAGGACGGGTAGTTTCACACGCCGGACTTTAATGTGAGTGTTGAAGTGAGATTCTGAGACATGCGGACATGCGACAGTTGTGTGATTGGTACCGTGTACCAATAATGTGGTACAAGGGTGAGGTATGATACGGGGGCGCATCTTTCCCACCAACCAAACTAGTCGTCTCTCCAACGTTCGTTTCGTCCGAGAGGGCTGACATTTGTGCCCCCGTTCCCGGCACGAGTGGAGAAGTCAGCCCTTCAGAATCGTGATGGAAGACAAGCGTTTTTTTGGGTGTGTTCGGAAGATTCTATTTCTTGGATATTTTTTTGGGCAGTTCCCGGCCCGTTTCGTCACTAATTCCGCATCTATACAATTAAAAGCGCAAGCAAAGTCCCCGACCTCCGTCCCCACTGAAAGCTGTATACGAAGTGCAAGATGAAAAGCACTCTATATCGGCTGCAGTAGGGTGACACATACAGACAGGAGCTACCTATTGGTCCCTATAAATGCGCGACGGGCAGGAAAGAATAGTTGGCCGCAGTGATAAGAAAAGAGGAACATGGGTACAAACCGCAAGATGGGTACAAACCGCATCAACAGAGATCCATCCGTAGTGGTTATTGGCTGGAAAGTATAGTCATAAGAACCACAGGTGTGCTATGCAATATTCCGTGAAGTAAAGCCCCAACAAATAATTATCTCACTTTCCAATCTGCCATGGCGACGTGCTCGGCTCCACCCCCTCCCCCTCCTCCACCCCCACCTCTCCCACCGGGGGCACCTCCACCACCCCCGCCGACTCCCCCTGATCGCGTCTACAAAGAGACATGCACGTGTGGACAGGTCTTCACAAGCAAGTCAGGCTACGCAAAGCACCTCGCGACCCCCGGTAGATGTGCGCGAGCCAAGGCGCGTCTCGCGGATCCCGTCGCGCATAAGAAAGAAAGAAAAGGGCGCGCCAGCAAAGGTACAGGAAGAAGAAGCGAGAAGCGGGAGCTCCTTTGTGCATTATTTGCACACATCCTGTGCTTGATGCTGCACCCATCCCATGCGAGCACCCATTCCATCAGCCCTGTCTGGACGAGTGGATTCGACACCGCCACTCAATCCCGATCGATGCTGAGTGCCCATTATGCAAACGGCTCATCAACCCGAGCGACTTACACGCGGTAAGATGTGATCTTGCGGTGCAGAAACGAGACACTGGCGCCCTTCCTATGGCTGTCGCCACAGGTTCCACATCGTTTGCTTGGACGAGAAGCTCGCACGCCGGCGCGGGGCCCCCCTCCGACAACCCCAAGTGTCCCATGGTGGGATGCAAGCACCGGATCAAACAGATCTACTAACCTTAGATAAATACACACCACATGTTTTATTCCCACTTGACTTCGGATCCGGCATCCATGTGGACCACACTATTCGCTACACCCTTTTTGAACCGTTTCCGATATCCTCTTTATTCTAATAGCATGTCAAGCGTTTTGCATCCATATAAATACATGCAGTGTAGTGTGTCTCCACCAGACGTGTCTACGGCTTGGCCACATGTTCGAGCAGCATAGCGACGCTTTTTTTTTGGCTTCCACGACCAAAAGCGACTTCATGCTGGCGACGCTTTTGGCTCCCATGACCAAGAGCGACTACCTACCCGATGTTGAGGCTATGTTGCGTGTACCTATGTGGACTGTTGCAGGGGTTCGGGTCCGCACGCAGGTGTGGTGGGTTGGGGTTGTTACAACCCGTAGACGAAGCGTCCGTTACCTCGACAATTGGAAAGGCTAAACAGGAACAGCGTCTGGCGGTTGAGCAACTTCCAGTTCCTCCAACATGCGGTGTGGTAGATGCCGCCAAGAAGGTCACACTGTGCGCTCATGTACTGCAGCAGGAGTCCCGGCTAGCACACGAAGAAGCCGATGCTCTTTCTGTCAACAGGAGGGTCACACGATTGCTACCTGCGAATCTGCCGGAGCACAGCCGGGTCTGCGTACTATCCGCTGCTCCATATGCGGTCGGCGAGGCCACAACGCTAGATCAAGTCGGTGTCCAGGCCCTGCAGTAGCTGTGCAGCTTGGAGGTGCTGCCGTTCGCGAAGATTTCCTACTGTCTTTATCGCTTCAGAACTCTGTGCATAATGGCCGTCACCGACTTCGTCCGATGCGAGCGACATGTCAACGATGCTATGCGCGGATGTGGCACGAAGAGCTGTCAGGTCAGAACAGAGGAACATCCCGGATGTGTTGCAGTCACGGTCGTGTATAGCTAACCCCCGTCCCGGCTCTCCCACCGCTCCTCGAGCAGCTGTCTACCTATCAACACCCAGACAGTAAATTCTTCCTAAAACATATCCGAGCGTTCAACAGCAATGTTGCGTTTACGTCGACTGGAGTGTGTGAAGAAGATGTGACATTTGCGCCAGGAGCACCGTGCTACGTCATTTCAGGAGAGATGCACCATCTTATCGGCTCCCTTCTGCCTCAAGACCAACATCAGGGTCGATTTGCGCAACTTTACCTGTACTACGCCCAAGAAGCAGCTGTCTCGAGGAGCGCGTACTTGATGCGAGCGGTACAGGACCGAAGTCTGCGGATGCCTCGACTGCTGGATGCGTTGGCAAATCTTCTCGGTGTTTGCAACCCCTATGCACGTGTTTTACGTTCCGCGTCAGAGCGATTGTCTCAAACTCCTAGCCAAGAGCTCCATGTTCGACTCCTTGCTGCACGACAAGGCCAAACAGCTGGGACTCACAACCTACCCGCGAGCGATGAAATTGCTGTGATTCTACCAGGGTCAGGGGGCGACAATGCTGTTGGTGATCGAGATATCGTGCTCCAGTACCGATCATCACGATTAAAGTGACTGCCATTTCTCCATCCAGCTTACAACGCTCTCCACTACCCTCTGCTGTTTCCACATGGTGAGTACGGCTGGCCCATCGGCATACCCCTGGTGGGGGCCACCCAGGACCCGGAAGATGGCGATGCGACAGACTTTCAAGTTGAAGGGGACGAAGGACAGCCGGATCTTTCTGGTGAACAACACGCAGGTCGCGCATCGAGAAGAAGAACAACTGTTTCTCTTCTTCAGTATACAAGCTACCGGCTGATGATACGAGAAGACTCTCATTTGCATCGATTTCAGCGCCTTTTTCTGCAGTTTGTTGTTGACAACTACGCGCGAATCGAAGCACAGCGTCTTCTGTACATTCGCACGCATCAATATGATCTTCGTGCTGAGTCGTACAGAGGATTGTGTGACGCCCTCGACATAGACGGTGCTGTTTCGTGCTCATCTGCCGGCAGGCGAATTGTTTTGCCATCGTCGTTCCATGACTCCCCCGACATATGCACGAGCAGTATCAAGACGCAATGGCGATCATTCGGAAGTACATGAAGCCCGATCTGTTTATCACGATGACTTGCAACAGCAGTTGGCCAGAGATTCGCGAAAATCTACTGCCACACCAGACAGCCGCTGATCGGCCAGATCTATGCGTTCGTGTTTTTTACTTGAAGCTGCAAGCCCTTCTTTGTGATCTACTCAAAAACCACGTGCTTGGTCAAGTGCTCGCGTATGTGTGGGTCGTCGAATTCCAGAAGCGAGGTTTGCCTTCTTCTGATTTTACGGGACGAGGACAAACCAAGAACGGTTGACGACTATGATCGATATGTGAGTGCCGAGATTTCGGAAGCCGAGGTTTATCCGCAACTATACGAGACGGTCTCCACATGTATGCTGCACGGCCCCTGCGACGGCCGGTGCTTAAACGAAGACGGAGTGTGCTCTAAGGGCTTCCCAAAACCCTTCCAAGGTCAAACAGATGACAATGAAGACGGCTATCCGTTGTACCGTCGGAGAGACAACGGAGTTACTGTGCAGAGAAATGGTGCCGTCTTTACGAATCAACATGTGGTCCTGTACAACCGATTCCTCGCCCAAAATGCCATCTGAACGTTGAGATATGCTCAAGCATCAAGAGTGTCAAGTACCTTTTCAAGTACGTTCATAAAGGCCACAACCGCACAAACCGTGCGCTGAGTTCTCCTGAGTCCCAGCCAATCGATGAAGTCGAGCGGTTCACAACTGGCCGATATGTGTCTCAATGTGAGGCTCTGCATCGTATCTTCCAGTTCAAGCTACACGACAGATCACCAGCCGTTGAGCGTAGCTGTTCACGAAGAAGGGATGCAGACAGTTGTCCTCCGTGGCTCAACAGTTGTGCGCCAGGCTCCGCTTACGCAAACAACGTTGACGGCATACTTCCAACTCAACGCGTCTGATCCAACCGCACGTACGATTCTATACCACGACATCCCCACGTTCTATTCTTGGGACAAACCGACGACCAGATGGGCCCGAAGAACGCGCCAGTTGTCCACACCAACGATTGGACGCATGTACTTCGTGTCTCCGACCGATACTGAGAGATTTTGTCTCCGTCTGCTGCTAACACGTGTTCCCGGAGCGACAAGTTTCGCTCATCTCCGTACTGTCAACGGCGAAGCATTTGATACATTCGGTGCGGCTTGGATTGCGCAAGGGCTGCTACACGACGACTCCGAGTGGTACCACTGTATGCAAGAGGCTTGTGACTCGATCACGAACGGCAAACACCTGCGAGCACTCTTTGCAACTATCTTGCTCTTCGGCAACGTGGCCGAACCCCGGCGTCTTTGGGAAGCTTTTCAAGATCAACTCACGGCCGATATCATCTTTAATCGGCGAATTCACGATCCGGGGGCAACCCTTTCCGACCGTGACATCTCTGTCGCTTTGCGAGAAGTTGAGGTCGATTTACAGTTGGTCGGGAAATCGCTGGCATCGTTCCCGGGCTTGGACGTTCCACACACCGCAGAAGATCCGACTTTCCACTCGAATGACGAGCATCAAGATGACAGCTACGGTTACCAGCTGCTCAACTCCGACCAACGACAAATCTTTGATTACGTTCATCAAGCATGCACGAGGCCGCTAGGCCACCGAGGCAATCTCATGCGTCGAGCCTTTCTTTGCCATTTGGTGGCAAGGTTATGTTACTTGGTGGCGACTTCAAGCAGGTGCTTCCGGTCATCCCACGCGCATCAAGGGCCCACATTGTTCAGTCTACACTCCCTCATTCACCCCTGTGGTCCAAG
>JAADXL010000777.1:0-17469 GCA_023337755.1 Pythium aristosporum | reverse complement strand
CATTGGCTGCGCAAAGTGTACAGGCACCGCAAAGCATACAGACAACATAAAGGGCCCAGGATACGTAATGTGCGTTGGCTACGAAAGGGCTACGGTCAGGTGCTTCCATCCAAAAGTGACGTAGAACACGAGTCACTTTCATTTTGGATGCAATGTAATTATTTAGGTTATTATCTGAGAGGGTTGCAGCGAGTTTCCAAATGAGGAGTAAAACGGTACCGTTTCGGAATTAGTTTTAAAAAACGGTACCGAAACGGGATTTCCCCTTCTTTTTTTCGTCTTCGCGACCACGTATCCTCCAAAAAACGGGTTACGGATTATCTCGGTTCCACGGGAATGATTGCGAGTAGAGAACAAAGACATCTTTGCCAACGGAGCAATCTTATCACGTATGACCATCACTCCTTGTTTCCCCCCTTCTTTTGAGGGGAAAGATTCTGGGCGTTCGTTTCCCCTTCACCGCATTGTGGTTTCCTCCCCCGAAGAAGCAAGAAGAAGGGGAAACCATGGGGGACGCGCCGCCTCTCCATCCGTACTACAGCCTCCTGCCGTCCTACGTCTCCACGGACACCATCCTCAGTGAGCGAGAGGACTTTGTCACGCGCGTGCGCGAGTCGCTCACGGTGCTGGAGCGACTGCGAGTCGAGGGTGAGCACGCGTCGCTCCAGAAGAAGCATTTCCGCAACATTGAGACGCTCTTCAAGCTCAAGCACGCGCTGCCCAAGCAAGTCCACCAACAGCTGATTGACGTGCTCGTGTGGCTTCTCTGGACGAATGACGCGCTGCGTATCGTGGATGTCGACATGGAAGTGCGCGCCGTGCACACGCTGCGGTTGCTGCTCAAGAAGTGGAAGTCCAGGTATCCACCGAGTGAAGCGAGTGAGCTAAGGTTGAGTTGGCGTCAAGCCAAGCAAGCGATCGACCGTGTATGCTTTAGCTCCCATGGGAACGCGCGAGTTGCGAATCCCTCGACGCTGCAGATGCTGGCCTCGGGGATGGTTAGCTGCGTAGAGAAGGCGCGTCCGTTTTTCGGAAGTGGTGATGATGGCTGCCTCGCGGAGGAGTTGTGGCGTGAGTTTGGGCCGGTAATCAACGACATCAAGTCGAATAGGTGCTTTCAGGCACTCGGATACTTTACGATGCTCGTCAACATCTCGATGGACGCAACCGACCGCGAGTGGTTGGCCATCTCTACGTTTGTGCCGCAATGGCTGAAGTCGTGGTCGCTTATCGCACGCTGTGCCAACTGGGACGGCCACTGGTTCAAGCTGTTTGCGCGCATCGCCAAGCGATTCCCTCTGCAGTTGGCCGCAAGCCTCCGCGATGCGACGCGATTTGTCTTTGCCAAGGTCCACGACCTGCTCAATTTGCCGTCCGACCTCGGCTCGCCGTTTAAGAACAATGCGCGACCATCGGCGTACAGCATCTTGGACGGCACCAAGCGATACGACCAACAGTCGATGCGCTTGTGTGCGTATTTACTGGCAAACCCGAACGAAGCAGGCGTGCCCGACCCTGTAAACCAGCACATTGTGAAGATACTCACGACACTCAAGCCGTATTTCCATCCGTCGAACGCGTCGTCAGCCGCCGGTTCGCTCATCAACACGGTCTATTTTCTCGGCTCTGCGATCGCCCAACGTCTAGGTAGAGAGCGTGCCTCCTCGACCGTGTATCTGAACGTGGAATCGTGTCGGGAAGTGTTTGAGTCGCTGCTGCAGTTATCGTTTTACGGCATTTATTCCAAGAACCGATCGATCGCTTCGAGATGCATGTACGTGCTCAAGAGTCTCGTGTGTATCGATCCAAGCTATTGTGCGCGGCCAATTTTGGAGGAGATGGTCAAGGCGCTGGACCCGAGTGCGCTTAGCCAGTCGCACATGGCGCCGGCTGCAATCTCGTCGCTCTCAGTCTTTCTGTACCACCTCATGTGTGGCCAGGGTCCAAAGGGCCCAGGTCTTCTCTTCTCGACGTACTTAGCGCCGCTACTTCGCTTGACGCTCCCTGGTATCGACGTCAATGACGACACGAAGACCGTGACAACATTGCGGTTTTACTTCTTCGTACTTTCCTGGCTTCCGCTGGTAAACGACGTGGAGAAGAAAGGTGATGGCAGTTTGTTGGGTCGCATCGACGTGTCGAACGAGCTCTTCAAGGAAATGGAGGTGAACACGTTTGCAGCGATCGATCCCAACGGACCCGAGGTTGACCTCAAGATGTGGGAGTTAGGCAGCTTCTTGGAGGAATGGTCACTGGCGTTGCTGGACCGCTGCCTGGAGTTTTTCCGAACACGCGCCAACACGCAGAGCCACGACTCCGCCTCCAAGGGCTCCAGTGATAGCAGCGAGCATGCGCAACGAGAAGACGCAGTGGTGATGGAAGTGCTTGACGTGATGAGCCTTCTATACGGCCAGATGTCACCGTCGCTCTATTCGCAAGCGCTTCGCAAGACTGTGGCGTTCGTGTCAGGCTCGTTCTTCACCTCCGAGTTTGGTGGTAAAGTGATCAGCTCGCTCGTGTTCAACTGTGTCCAAGGAAATTTTCAAGAAGCTACTCCGTTGTTTCTGCGGGTCGCACTTGACAAGCTGCACGTCTCAAAATTGAAGGCGTTGATGACGAATGAGAAGGTTTGGTATCTACACATTCTGAACGGCGCCGTTCGTGCGAACGACTCGACCGGGTCTACACTCCTGGCGTACCGTGAGGAGTTGCGGGTCGTGCTTGCCCATTATTTAATCCACGAAGAAGACAAAGAGGTGTACGAGGCCGCTGGTATTGTGTTAGAGGATTTGCTCCACGCACTCGCCGGGGTGTACCCCTTAGATTTTCGCTCCCTGCCACCTCAAGAATGGGCCACCGCGACAAGTGCGTCGACAAATATGTTCCAGTTTCTCGGAGCAGCTGTGTCGTGGAAGCGCCTGAACGTGCAGTGGCACGAACCCAATGAACAAGAGCTTGCGTTTGCACAAGATCTTTTGCAAGATCATCTGGTCGACACGTTCACCACACTTGGCAAGCTGCGAGCAAGCGGCGACGTGAATGTTCGAGATTGGATCCCGCATCTGAAGCGGGTGTACGTGAGTGTCCGTGGAGCGAGAAATTTGTTGGTGGACACGACGCGCGGTCCAAGTGCTTTGCAAGCCGGTTCGCTGCCGATGCTCGTGCGTGGTTGTGGTGCCAACTCGACGCTGCTCGATTCATTGGTATCTCTCAAGGCTCGCGTGCTGTCAGATATCCACGCGATCGTTGGTCACTGGCAAGTGCACGGCCAAAAAGGAGTCACAGAAAACCTGATCTGGAAGGTGCTGCTCAAGGTCATGAAACAGCTCTTGGTGTGGCGCGGTAGCCACCTCGGCAATCACCGGTCCAAGGAGAAGCAAAATTTGTACATCAAGATGATGACAACTGACGTGGCATCCAAGCAACTTCGAAAGTCACGTCGTTTCGACCAGGATCCGTTGGAGATCGTACCACTCTCTTCGCGAAACGAAATGGTTGAGAGGGTGCTGTTTTTCTACTCAAAGCGCAGGGTACAAGAGCATTTCGAAATGGCCCAGTTTGTTCTGGAGGACGGAGTGTCTGGTCGCGATCAGTACGAAGCGCTGCTTCTCGATGTCGATGAACTGACAAAACACGCGTACGAAGAAGTTCGAAATGGGGCAAGTGCCGTCATGCGCGACAGCTACGAGATCTTTGTCAAGTGGATCTACGCGCGCATTTCAGACCATCTCGATATTCTCGAGGGCAAGATCGTGGATGACAAGGGTTACGTGAAGGAAGAGGCCGTCTCGGGTGCACTCGAGTTTTTGCGTAGATCGCGGGTTTTGGCGTACCTCCGGAAGAGCCGGGACGCGCTGCTCGAACGCGCATTGACGGCCGTGCTGGCAAGCAATGATGTGGTGATGAAGAAGGTCGAGACAGAGGCCAGTAAAGCCAAAATGAGCGTCAAGATCCAGACGTTTTTCCTCTCACTCATGGCCAGTTGGCGCTATGTGCGTGAGATCTCGTCGAAGAAGCTGGTCACGGCGTTGTTGGCGGCCGAGCCTCCATCCTCGGAGCACTGGAAGCAGCAGCTAATGCACCTTGTCTGTTTCTTCCCGCTGCTTCAGCCGAAGGAAGTACCTTTATCCACCAGACTCTGGCAGCTTGTGATCCGGCGACTCGAGCATGACGTGCTTCCAGTTCGCCAAGTCGCTATGCTGCTGCTCTCCCAGTTGGTCAAGCTTGAGAAATGGAACGCATCTGCCACCGGAGCCTACAACACGGATGTTTCGAGTCTGCTCTTCTCCGAGGCTACACTAAAGCTGCTCGTCACGTCGATGGTGGAGAACCATCGCAATAGTCACCGCTTTGCAGCCTCCGCGGATGGCCAACACGCTAACTCGGCTCCAAGCGACTGGTCTTTTGGCGTGAACGAGGTTATTCGTAGCCTTTCAAACACGGCCAATGCGTACCCAAAACCACCACCACTCTCTTCTATTCGTCTCCTAAACCAAACAAGTGATGCGCTCAAGTCCCTTAACATGACACACGTCAAGCTCGTGCAGCGGTTGACGCGGATCAATCCTCGTGGGATCCTGCAAAGCGGTATGCTGGCAACGCTTGAGGATCTCACGAGTCGAATCGACTCGAAAGTTTCGGATGAAGACCGTCAGGCGTCATTGTCCACGTTGGGTGAATGGACGAGTGGCATGCTGCGATCGGTGCTCAAACTACCTAGTGAAGAGGACGCTTTTGCGACCTCTGCAGTCTCATCCATCACAGATCTCGTGAAGAAGGTCCTCTCGAACATCAATCTTGCTGTCGTCGAGCCGTGGACGCAAGCCTTGTACTATGTTTCGCGTCCCGCAAACACCAGCTCTGCTGAGCTGCAGCTCGCTCGGCTCGACGCAGTCGTATTGTACGTGTTGGGTGACTTTGAGGCATCGTTTGCAAGGGCAACCGTCGACGATTACGCCGATCAAGTCAAGTGGATGAGTCTTCTCGAGCCGCTTCTCGTACACCTGCTTGGCTCAGATTCCAAGCGACTGGCTACCGTTCAATCTTCCATCCGCAGCTCGGTGGTTGGCGTCATGGACGCACACGCGCTGGCGCATCGGTACAAGATGGTTCGCGATCGTGCTGCCAAGATACTCTATATTTTGGAAGCCAACGATGACGATACTGGATCAGACTCGCGGCCCACTACGGTGCTGCTGAACAAAGTCGTGGGGTTGAGCCAAGTGAACTCGACCAACGCAGATGACAACAACGAGGGGGAAATCGTTCTGAACGCCAAGGAGACCGCAATGCAGTGGCTGGTCTGCGCCGAACGCCATGGTGAACCGCGCGACTTTGCGCGTATCATGAAGCCGCTCTTCCCGATTGTCTTTTTGAGCCAGAACCACTCAAAGGTCGAGATCGCGTTGTTGGCCAAGAACACTGCAAACGCGATCTCACTCTCGCTTCGCTTGTACGCGCCCCCATCTGATGCCGAGGCGTCTACGCACTTGGATGAGTTGATCGAGATGCTCGAGCAACTCGCCACACACGATTTGTGGAAGACCCGCGCCGGTGTGCTCCGCTTTCTGACGCTATTCACGTTTTACCACTGGCTCTTCTTTACGCGGGAGCAGCAAGAACGAATCCAGCAGCTTGTCATGAAGTTTCTCGCAGATGAGCAGCGTGAGATTCAAGACATGGCCAAGTACGCACTGCGCAGTCTTGCCCACATTCAACGGCCAGCAGTCGTCTCGGCACTAAGTCGGCAACTGACTGAAGCGGCCAAGGATGCACGCGTGAAGCACCCGAAACTCGTCCGCAGACTACAGAAGCAACAAGAAGATGAACCCGATGACACGGACGAGCTCAAGAAAACACGGTCGCGCATTAAGACCAACGAAGACAAGATGGCCACGAGCATTCTCGGCATGAGCGCGATCGTTCTGGCGTTCCCGTATTCCGTGCCTGATTTCGTGCCGCCTCTATTCGAAGAAATGGGCCGCTACATGTACATCAAGCACTCGACGCCGACGGTGTCATACCTTGAAAAGTCGGTCAAGGACACGCTGCTCGAGTTCAAGCGCACCCACCAGGACAGTTGGCTCGAGATCAAGAACAACTTCACGCAGCAGCAACGCGACGTCTTTGAAGACGTGGTGATCTCGCCCAGTTACTACACGTAGACAGATTTTTGAGAGCCATGAAGTTGCTAGCATGAAATCATCATTCGTTCCACACGTAGAAAAGCCCAAGTGAAGAGTTCAGACTTTCCATTCTCTATTAGAGAGCGTCACGGTTTTAGTCGGAAACCGCAAGCTCCTCTAAAAACCGACTGGAACTGATGCGAAACGGTTCCCCCCTCTCTCATTCGTCATCTCCCCCATTGATCACTCTGTGATTATGCGCGTATTGCGGTCTCTCCCGTGGGCGTGGGCAGCACTGGCGTTGGCGCTGGCGCCCCACCATGCGGCCCACGCGGCCAGCGAGTACGAGGTCGAGATGGGCATCGTCAACACGCACCGCTCCGTCAAGCTGGACCCGAGCGTGCAGCACATACCGCTGGACGAAGCCCAATCGCATCTGCGGCCGCCGCCGCCGCGCGTGCCCAACATGTTCGACATTTTCGTGGGTCTCTCGGTCTTCCGTGACGGCTACCGCTGCGCCAAGACCATGGTCACGGGCTTCCAGCGCGCGACCCACCCGGAGCGGCTCTACTTTGGCGTCGTGGACCAGGTGAATCCGAGCGACGACAAGTGCATTGAAGAGTTTTGCAAAATGTCGGCCGAGACCTTCCCCGGCAAGGGTGACTGCCCATACCGCGCGCAAATCCGCATCGACGAGCGGCTCGCCGACGACTCGCGCGGGCCGACGCTGGCGCGCCATTACCAGCAAAGGCTTCTCCGCGACGAAGAGTTCTGCCTGCAGCTCGACGGCCACAGCATCTTTACCAACAAGTGGGACGAGAACATTATCGCCGAGTGGATGCGCATTGGAAACGAAATGGCCGTGCTCACGACCTACTTGCACCATGTGCACGACTATGTCAAGGAGAATGGCGACAATGCGCCGCCGTATTCGCTGCCGCACTTGTGCACGACGATCCGCGGCGCGGGCAACATGGTCCGCAACGAAGGCGCGAGTATGATCACGCACCCAAAGTGGCCGCAGCTCAGTGCGCTCTGGGGCGCTGGTCTCTCGTTTAGCAAGTGCCACGCCGAGCGCCGAGTGCTCGTGGACTCGCACACGCTCTGGATGTTTGACGGCGAAGAGTTCCTCCGGTCGTCTCATCTGTGGACCCACGGGTACGACCTGTACTCGCCCAGTCCGCTCGGCTCGGTCGTGTACCACAACTACTCCAAGGTCCCTGCTCGGTACAGTCTTTTCCCCGTCATGATGTTTATTTTTTTTAAAAGCTGACATATTCTTTTAATCAGATTTGAGCATGTCAAGGTCGACCAAATGAAGAAAAAGACCGAGACCACGCAAACACGGAACCGGTTCCGGCTGATCACGGGCCAGGACTTTGTGGGCGACGTCGATGCGCGCGAGATGCGCAAGTTCGGCTTTGGCAATGTCCGCTCGTTTGACGACTACCTCGCGTTCTCGGGGGTCACGTTTGAAGAAGGCAAGAAAGATAACGACACGTGTCGCCAGCTCCACTGGGTGCCGTACCGTAACGCGACCGAGGTCGAGCTGATCGTGGGCGGCGGATGGAAGCTCCACCCGGCCGTCGCACCGCCGGTGCCCGAGGTACGAACGCTCCCCAACCCCAACGGCCCCGACGAACCTGTGCAACCCCAGGGTGCCGATATGCACGCCAAGGCCGGTGCCGGCGCTGAGGCTGACACGGCTGCGGAGGCACTGCCCGTGGACGCCAAGAACAAGAAGACTGGAGCCGCTGCTGGTGTGCCCGTGCCGCCAAAGAGTGCGGAGAACGGTGTGGGCGGGGTGATGTTTTACGTATTCATTTTCGGCGGCTGCGTCTATGTCATCATGGCGAACGACGGCGTACGCTGGCGCATCAGCAACCTCTGGCAGACCAGTAAGCCCCTCGACAGTCGAGCGTGAGCACTGCACGTCCATGAAGTGGGAACTAGAGAGAGGGAGAGAGAGAGAGAGGCGAGAGCGAGTCTGGCGAAGTCGGAAAGGTAGCCACAATAGAAATGGAGGTTTTGTATCTGCTTTTAACCTGTTCTCCTGTCCTAGCGGACCTGCTGAAGCAGTGCGTCCAGCGCACGCGTGGCGGTCGGGCTGAGGTCGCCTTCGTCTGCAGCCTGCTCACGCAGGACCTCGAGCAGCTGCACGGCGTCAACGTTGTTACGACAGCTCTCCGTGTTGCCACTGTGGCCCGTGATCGTGCTCTCGAGTGCGAGCAGCGCGTTGGTTTGGAGCGTCTCGTCATCGGCGAACACGTGCTGGAAAAGCAGACCGAGCCCACCGGCCTCGGCCACCATCGACTGGCTCGCGTGGTTCTGGTGGACGCCATGGTGGATCGCCCAGGCTGCCGAGCTGCACACGTCGTCCGGAAAGGCGGGCGAGACAAGCAATATGAGATCAGGCAGTGCACCGGAATCACGCAGTGCGTCTTGTGCAGAGGCGTCATGGTCAGAGAGAATATTGCCCAGTGCGAACGCGACGGCGCTGCGAAGCGAGTCCGCTAACGGGAAAGCGACACGCAGTTTTGTGAGTAACCCATCCAGAGATCCACGAAGAGATACTCCACCGTACAATGGTCGCTCGAGAGCAATGCACATAGCGTCATGATGCGGTCCATCTCGCAGAGCTGCTGGCGACCGCGGGGCGAGCCGGCAATGGTCGCGATCGTTGTCACAGCCGCGCGCTTGATCGCCTCGTGGGGACTCACAAGCACACCAAAGAGCGGATCAATGACCTCAACAGACGCCATCGCGAGCTCCGACGTCGGCTCGAGCGCAAGATTTCCAAGCGTGAGGCATGCAGCGGCCTGGAGCCGCGGATCGGCGTGACCGCAGTACGTGGCGACCGTACCTACGGAGGAGACCTTGTCAATACCACAGCGTTTGAGGGGAGAGACGGGTGGCTATTGGACTCACTAGGTGCATTAAGACGCAGCAGTTCTTGCGAGATGAGCGGTTCCGCACTGAGCTTGATGAGCGCCAAGTACGTGGGCACGTGGAAGTCGGTGAGCCGTTCGTCCGCGAGGAGCTCCAGCAGCGACTCGAGCACTTTGCTCTGGATGATATCCAGTGCCTGCGCCTCGCGCTCATCTGTCGAGCCCGGACGGATCACAACGCTCTGGATCGCACTCACGACTGGCTCACGGTCGCCCTTGACGTCCACGCTACGGAGCTGCTCGGCGAGCTGCCAGATCGAAGGAGCGTTGGAGGTTGACGAGAGTTGACGGCGTTCGACGCGGCCAAATCGGACCGGAATTCCGCGAGCGGAAGTGGCAGAAGGAAGACCATGGATACGCAATGGTCGCTGGGCAGTGGGAGCGCTGGACGTGGACGCTGAGCGACGCAATGCCACGCGCGCCGCGGCCGCTGAGCGTCTCCACACGTTGATGGGCATCGTGGAATGCAGCAGATATCAACCAGACACTAAGTACGGTTTCGTTAAGTTCGTTTAGTAAAGTACGGTTTACTCTGTGAACCAGCATTTTGGACGGAAACACACTTGCAGCAAAATGGGCAAGAATCGACACTCGAAGGACCGGCTTTTCGTCACGCAGACCGAGCACAAGTACCTCTACGGCGGCAAGAAGGCCGAGATCAAGCGCGCGTATCGACGTGCGTTCGAATGAGCCGTCAACGGTCTCTAGAGGCCTCGAAATGGGTGCATACTGACGGTCTGAATACTGCATCTCCATCTTAGGACTCCCTTATGACTGCTGCGCGATCACACTCACGCCCTTCAAAGTGCGACCACCGACCTCTACGTCTCTATCTTGTAGTATGTATGCTCATCTGCTGCTCTGTGTGCGTTAGAACCCCGTGGCGACCCGCGAGGGCCAGGTCTTTGACCTCGAGGCCGTCGTGCCCTTTGTCAAGGAGCACCACATTGTACGTCTGTGCTCCTCTCTCTCTCTGGGGCTCCATCTTCCACTGACGCTATTGATCCACCGTATAGAACCCCGTGACGGGCACGCCGCTGGCGCTCAAGGACCTCGTGCAGCTGCGGTTCAGTCGCAACTCGGACGGCGCGTACTTTTGCCCCGTGACGTACAAGGTCTTTACGGACAATACCAAGATCGCGGCCGTGGCGACCACGGGCAACGTGTTCGCCTATGACGCGATCGACGAGCTCAACATCAAGCCCAAGAACTGGACCGACCTGCTCACGGGCGCGGCGTTCAAGCGGAAAGATATCATCGTATTACAGGACCCGCAGGACCTCTCGAGCCGCGAGATTGAAAACTTTACGCACTTGCGGCTCGCCAAGCAAAAGGACGACGGGGGCGACGCGTCGTCCACGACCACAAGCGACGCGGCCAAGCACATTCGCACGAACGCCGCGACCGACCGCATCCTCAAGGAGCTCGAGGCCAAGAAGGCCAAGCAACGAGAGGTGGCCGAGAAGATTGGGCGAGGAGACGTGGACGGCGTAAGCGAGCGCGACAAAATCATTGCCACGCTCACGCACGGCAAGCCACCATTCTCGGCTGCGGCTGTGACTGGATCCGACAATGCGAAGCTGACGTTCTCGAGCTTTACGACCGGCGAGGTCGCGCGGTCGTTCACGTCGAGTGCCTTGGCGCCGATCACACAGCACGCTGCCATGGCCGCGACGCAGACCGAGCAGTTGGACGAGCGATGGCGTGTGGTGCGCAAGATGAAGAAGAAGGGGCTCGTGCAGCTCGAGACGACGCTGGGCAATCTCGAACTTCAGATCGACTGCGACTTTGTGCCGCAAACGGCTGATAACTTCATGAGCCTGTGTGCGACAAAGTACTACGACGGCGTGCTTTTCCACCGGGTCATCAAGGGCTTCATGATGCAGGGGGGCGACCCAAGCGGGACGGGTCGCGGCGGCCAGTCGATCTGGGGCAAGCCGTTCCGCGACGAGATCGATTCTCGACTGGGCCACGACGAGCGTGGCGTCCTGAGCATGGCGAATGCCGGACCGGGCACAAACAAGTCGCAGTTTTTCATCACGTTCAAGGCGACGCCGCATCTCGACAAGAAGCACGCCGTGTTTGGTCGCGTCGTGCGTGGGCTGGACGTGCTCGACGCGTTTGAACAGCTTGAGACTGGAGGAGAAGACCGTCCGCTTCGCGAGGTCAAGATCATCGAGGCCCATGTACTGGCGAACCCGTTTCAAGAGTACGAAGACGCCCTGGCGCAAGGGACCGATGTGTTTACGGTCGAAAAAGCCAAGAAAATGGAGGCCGAGCGCGTCAAGGGCACCGTACTCAAGGTCGGTAACCAATGGGTCGCGTACGATGCAGAGGGATTGGATCTGTCCAAGTTTCAGCCACAGCAGAACGGTGCCGGAGGGGATGAAAGTGTTGGCAAGTATTTAAAGCCAGCGTCATCAGGGAAGAAGCGTCCACTACCAGAAGCTGAGGCCGCACAGACAAATGCGGATACGCCAGCATCTGTGACTGTGCCCACTGCGATCGACAGCAAGAAGAGCAAACAGGCCAAGCGTGCTGCTGGCGGGTTCGGAAACTTTTCAGGATGGTGAGAACAATCTCCGCTGCTTGGACCGTAATACACGGGCTGCAAATAGCCACGGCAGATGGAGCTATATTTGAGGAGAGGGATCTGGCAATTGTTGCTCGCATTACGTGTTCGGTCGCGTAGGGGATTTCGAAAGCTGTCCACAACCTGGGAGTCTGCCCGTGTCTGGTCATGGAGAAATACATCCTCGACAAGGTCATTGGCGAGGGCACCTATGGCATTGTGTACAAAGCGACGGAAAAGGTGCGGCACGTGCTCACCTCAAGCTGGGGTGGTCTCCCCTTAGTAGACATCAACGGAATGGTTTCTGTAGGGATCGAATGACCACGTCGCCATCAAAAAGTTCAAGACGGTGCAAGGTGAGTGACACTCACTCAGTCCCGTCCTCCCCCTCCCTCACCAACTCTCCTACAGATGAGCAGCTCTCGAAACGCGAGATCCAGGCTTGTTCGATGCTGAGCCACGCCAACATTGTGTCGTACCGGCACAACTTTCGTCACGATGGACTCCTCCATCTCGTCTTTGACTACGTGCCCGACAGCATGAACAAGGTAAGGAATCCAGCACAGACACTCAGCACTGGGCGGTTGCCAAAAGTACGCCACTGATGGGCCGCCAAATCGGTAGCTTCTCGCTCGCAATCGCCGTGGCGTCAAGCCAGCACTGGCCCAGCGGCTCATCTACCAGCTCTGCCGGGCGCTTCAGTACTGCCACGCCAGTCGTGTCATCCACCGAGGTGTGTCACAACGAAGATCCCCTTACACATAACTATATCAGCTGATTATCACTTTATCAGACGTCAAGCCTGACAACATTCTCCTTGACGACAACGGCAACATCCGCCTCTGCGACTTTGGCGTTGCGCGCACGATCCAGTTTGAAGGAGACCCGCTGAGCGACTACGTCGCCACGCGGTGGTATCGCCCGCCCGAGCAGGAGCTCAGGTGAGGAGCTCCCGTCTGCAGGACACGAAGGGAATGCTGAGCTGTGGGAGTCATCTCGTAGGCTGGATCGGTACTCCTTCGTCGCCGACATGTGGAGCGTCGGATGTGTGCTCATAGAACTTCTCACAGGACGCCCCCTCTTCCCAGGTTACACGCAGATCGACCAACTGTGAGATCATCGCCCTATCAACAGATACCTCACCCACTCACTCCCTATTGGTTTGCTCGTAGAAACCTCATCCAAGTGTATCTCGGTCCACTTCCACCACCATTGGCCTCGAAACTCCCGCGTGGGGTCTCAGTTGTCAAGAGTGCAACGAAGTCGTTTGAGGAGCTTCTCGGCGACCGCGATTTTCCGGACGGCACGCTCGACTTTCTGTACCAGACGATCCATCTTGAGCCAAAGCACCGCCTCTCGGCGGGTGCGAGTCTCCGTCACCCATTCCTCAAGCCGCTCTTCGATGCTGAGCAGCGTGAGCGCAGCTACCGCCAGCAGGAAGAGAAGCAGCGGCGGTCGAGACACTGCTTGGAGATTGGCTCGACCGACAGCGAAGACGGGATCGAGGAGGAGCTCCCCGGTGCACCACGCCACGCCGAGGCCAAGTCGCCAGTGGACACACCGAAAGTCGGTCCACGGTCCATCGGTTTCAAAGGCGTTCTTGTGGGCGAGGAGTCTCGAGGAGCCAAGTCCACGCGACGTCATGGGAGCCCCAAGCAGCGATCAAGTGAGACCAAACGAACCCATGAGTCCAAAGGGTCCCAGGAGACCAACGCCCGTGGGAAGCTCCGCCTCTGTGGCGACAACAACCCGACCGACTGCGACAGCGACGACATCCAGGAGATCATCGAGATGGAGCACGACATGGGGCTCGTCTCCCCCAGTACGAAAGCAAGAGCCCCACGCCGCGAGCCGAGCAGCGACTACCACCAGGAATGCTACGAAGACGACTTTGAGAACTGATGCATACCAACTCCAAGTAATCACACGTCTCATAATACTGAAGTGTTGCACCCCATGGGGTACTATTAAATGAAGTCAATTATTGTGAGGAGGTCCAAACGGGAAGTCTCACATGGCGACTGGCGGCGGATATGCGGCGATTCTCGCGCGGCTCCGTGCCCCGCAGCTGCGGCTCCACTGCGACGAGGCGCTGCGTCTCGAACTCATGCAGGCGCAGCTGCGGCTCCAGGACGTGTGCGCGGCGATGACGCGGCTGCGCGAGGTGGGCCAGGCGGCCAAGGCGCTCGGCTCGGACGACGGCGCCGCCTTGTCTGTGACGCTGCTCCTGGAAATCGACAAGACACAGCGCGATCTGGGCCGAGCAATTGCCGCGTTTGGCTCAACAGGAGGAGGGCGTAGCCGTACGGCGCAGTCGGCGGCGGCGGCGGTCTGCTGCAAGTGTGGTGGTGTCGAGACGGCAAAGCCTTCAGCAGCAGACGAGTGGGAGACCAGATCGTTTGACGAGCCACTGCTGGCCACGCCGAACGCAGCGGCGCTGTCTCCTCCGCGGAGACGCAAGGCGCCGCCACCTCCGCGCAGCAAACCCAAGCTGCCGCCAAAGCCGCAGCCGGCACCGCGACGGAAGCTCGTGATCCCGCGCAAGGCGAATCCCGTTCCTGACGACGACGACGTGAAGGACGAGACCAGAGAAGAAGAGACCCAACAAGAAGAGACCAAAGAAGAAGAGACCAAAGAAGAAGAGACCAAAACCAAAGAGAAAGAGACGAGACCACCAGTCAAGAGATCAACTTCAAAGAAGCGGAAGCAGCCGCCGCCAAAGAAAGAAGCCAAAGCCAAAGAAGTCAAAGACGAAGACATCAAGACGGACGACGTGAAAACGGACGAGTCGGACGACTTCGTGATCGTCGAAGACGACGAGCTCGAAAGCGACGACGACGACGATGAAGACGAAGACGTGCGCACGCGTCTGCAGCACAAGATTGACGCGTGCTGGCCGCTCGCGACGGAGCTGGGTGCTCTGGAGATGCCGCAGCGGCGCGGCGCCGACTATGCCGACCTCGTACGGCGCGTGTGCGCGCTCTTCCGCACGCTGCTGGCGTGCGACGTCGAGTCGATGGCGAGCCGCAGCATGCGCAGCGTGCTGGTCAAGGCGCGCGACTCGCTGGCCGTGGCCGTGAGTTTGCTCAGTCTCCACGAGGTCGCGGATACGAACGCCCGAACCATTCTCGCGCTCGTGAAGGCCGTGGACGCGGCCTCCTACAAGCACCTGACGCTCCAGAAGCACGTTGCCCCGTACGTGGTTTACGTGGGGGATCCAAATCGGTTTTTTTTTGAACGGTTTAGACTGATTGTTTATCGTTTTGATTTGGATGTTATTAGGTTTCGCAATTCGCTCGCGGATTTCGAGGTCGCGCTGCTCACGCGCAGCTACGCCAAGCTGTCGTCTCAGCAGCCACCAGCCAAGGAGAGCAAAGGAGGAGGAGGAGGAGGAGGCCGCAAGAAGCAGCGCCAGTAAATACCCCAAGTTATATCAAGCCAACTGTTAACAAACTTCAAGTTTCTTGTTTCGCGAGGATCGGTATGTGATGCCGCCTTTTTACTTGTTCTACTCTTTTGCTGTGGCCACTCACTTACAAAGACCCTCGTAGGTTGCTCAGTTCTCAACACGCGCCACAGGATACAGAGCGACACACAGAGACACAGGCAGACAAATGCGTACGACCACATCCACGGACGAGATCCTCACGGGCCAGGAAGACGCCCGCCTCCACGACGAGCACGTGGCGCTGCTGCGCGATCTCCGACGCGCCAAGAAACGACTCGGTCGCGTGGGCCGCCTGACCGAGGCAGTCCGTGCTGTGGACGCTGCGAGCACTGGTCTTTGGATCCCGTACTTGGCACAAGACGACGGTCTCGGCCTTTCTCGCCTCGAGCCATTGTTAGAGGAGATGCTAAAGGCGGTTGATGCGGCTGCCGCCGCCCATGAGAAGCTCGTGACCAAGAAGACGCTGCGGGAACAGCGGCGTGCGAGCATCAAGGTGGAGGAGATGGCGCGTGGCGGTGCGGACGAGACCGAGGCCGCCACGGAGGCGGCGGGTCGTCCGGCGCAGCAGGCCGACTACGACACGGACGCGACCGAGGGGGAAGATAATATGATCGACGTCGACGGCCAGCATGACGAAGCGAAGGAGGAAGAGAAGGCGGTCGCGCGTCA
This sequence comes from Pythium aristosporum, assembly GCA_023337755.1. Classification (NCBI taxonomy): domain Eukaryota; phylum Oomycota; class Peronosporomycetes; order Pythiales; family Pythiaceae; genus Pythium; species Pythium aristosporum. The sequence goes on along the minus strand of JAADXL010000777.1, from coordinate 1,707 downwards.
GCGCCAGGAGACGCCCGAGAAGAAAGGTCGGACCGATGTGACGCTGTCGCCATCTAAGGACTCGAGCAGCGATGTGAGCCAGGCAACAGCCTCGAAAGATCCGCTGGTAGAACGAGCGATTGCGTGTCGCCGCTTTGCGCAGAAGCTGGTTCAGTACACGGGCCAAGACATGACGGATCCGCTGAGCAAGTTGTTGCTGGCGACTGTGGGCGTCGTGGGCGAAGCCGACAAGGCGTTTACGTTCCCACGGTCGGGCAAGCCACGCGATCCCATCCCACAAGAGCTTTCCCAGTCACTGGGACCAGCGATTGAACTCGCGATGGACCGGCTTCTCCAGGTCGAGGTCTCGCTGCGTCTCGTCCCGTCCATGCTTCGCCTCCGTGAGATGATCCCCTCGATCCGCCACCGCGAACTCAAGCAGCTCTTCACCAGGTACGTAGCCGATGCTGAGGCATCCTCCCTGACTCCTACTCACTCGTTTCGTATCTTTCACTTCATAGTTCGCAGCCAATTCTCGGTGGTGTAATCGGCCGACTCGCCGAGACGCTCGGCGGTATGAAGCGCACTAGCCTCCGCCTCCCAAATGAACTGGACGCGAGTGCACAAGACTGCTTTGCACTCGCGATCGACCTGCTGACGACCAGTGAAGGCCACGAGCATGAGAAAGCCAGAGACGCGCTCATTGACGACGTGCTGTACGCGCTGAAGAAGGTCTTCCGTCCCGGGGTCTTACGCTCGCAGCAAAAGACCCACCGCCGTCGTCAAGGTGATGCTGGAGAAGTGAGTCAGACGAGTGGTGTGCTCACGTGGGCGGGGCGTGTGCTGCTTCTCTCCGCACGGATTGTCGCCCATACGATCGCCACGCGTGCGTTGCTCAAGGCCGACGCCTTTTTCAAGGTTGTGGACCACATCCAGTCGCGCCACAAGCTCTTCCCGCAGTTGTTTCAACGGTACGTTCCATTAGCTCTACCTCTGGGGGAGCGCAGCTCCTGACGGACTGACTGACTGTGAATGACCGCAGTATGGAGATCATTGTGCGTGAGGCGCCCTTCGCGCCGCGTCCACTTGTGCCACTGGACCTACCGACCGAGGCCCGACGCATCCAAGTTTTGTGTGTGCAAGTGCAGGCGGCCAAGTGATTCCCTCGCAAACATGGCGCACGTCACAGAATGTAGCCATGTGTCACAATTCCCACCAACCAATGCATTCGTCTCCTCAAATTTGTAACGTGTTACAATTGCTTCATTGTGGAGCTCTTTACGTCGGACTTGGAGTCTCTCACTCTTCAATTCGCCATGGAGTCCTCAAGCTCCCTCTTCTCCGGTTCTCAAGCCTTCTCTCCTCAGCTCCGTCCAGGTCAAGCAGAGGCCGTCGCGGACGGCGGAGCAGTGCTGCTGCAGCGCATGGACGCGTCGCTGGTGGTGGATGCCGCCAACGAAGCGCTCGCTGACGAGACGCGGGAGCTGCTGGCGCAACTGCGTGCGGCAGTGCAGAGTCTCCAGCGTGTGCGTGCGATGGCTTCGGCAGTCGCGACGGTCGAGCGCTTGCGCGGAGAGGCGATTGGTGATGATGATGATGAAGTGAGTACCATTGAACGCTCTTTTAGAGTTCTACAGCCGCCTAAGCTATTCTTACTGGACTAAAAGTCGAGCAAAGTGTTGGGCTTGCCAATGTGCAAAGTCGGAGCCAAGGTGGCGCTCGAGCTCT
>JAADXL010000776.1:0-17493 GCA_023337755.1 Pythium aristosporum | reverse complement strand
ATAACCCTTCCCATGTCTCCCGATTCAATGCTTCCACGCACTCTCCCACCTTTCACTTTTGCCTTATAAACTTCCCTTGAAGTCCTCACGGGCATATCCTTATTTCCCTGCGGCCTTTAACAGCTCTAACAGCAATTCTTTCCGTCTTCCATCAGCCTTGCGGGCCAGAGCTGCAAGCTTCTCCACCTTGCCCCAGATCGGATAAAGCACACGCTGCACTTCATAGGTTTTCAGTCCTTGCAACGGTTTTGCCAGAAGTTCAAGCTTCTCCTCGTTCTCCAGCTCTGGCTGGATCTTCAGCTTCAGGTAATCCGTGGAACGACGAAGACAGACAACTAACGCAGGTACGGAGCTGGCTGTTATACCATGTGTCTCAGCAAAGGCAACTGTGAACTTATCCTGTACCAACTGATGCTCATCATCTACTTCGCCCATGTAATATTCAACTAACGGGAAATACCGCTTTTCTGCCAGCCCAAGTCCGAATGTTGCATAACTGCCTGGCATACAGTTCTTTTCGCCCTCGGTATCCGCATAAAATTCGAACTCTTCGATAGCCTCACGTGCATATTCCTCAAGAAGCGGATGCAGCTCCGGGTACTCTAGCGCGCTTGCGAAGAATCGGTGAGTATCTGACTTGGCGAGCCCTTTAATCGGCAGATACTGCTTTACGCTGGATTTGAGCTTGATCTTGTAACTTTTCGGAAAGCCCTGCTTCAGCAAACGGATAATAAAAGCGAGGGCCTGTTCGTAGGCAACTGCTTCTTCCTTGCGAATGATGATAGTAATAATGGAGAACACATCGTTGGCGGTGCATTCCACCTGCTCATTTTTCACATGAATATCTTCCTTGGCATAGGTTCCGCTGCCTTCTGTCATCATACGTGCTGCACGGTTACTGCCGAGCTGTTTCGCCAGTTCCAGGAAGGTGAGCCCCCTCGGTTTACTGTAACTGGGCTCATAACGAAGAATCATTACGGCTGCATACAGTAACAGATCGATAGGCTGGGGCCCTGCTGTTGGTTCTCATTCCTCTCCTGAGACCCGGCCTGCTCCAGAGCTGCACCTGGCTTGAGAGTATATTTATTGGCACTGTACGCGGAAGGCTGTACATCAAAATAACGTGGCAAAAAATAATGCTCTGCCCATGACGTTATCGCACGGATAATATCACCACGATGCTCCGGCAGGGCATCCTGACGCCCTTTGTTTAACTCCTGAATACGGTCATATTGTGCTATAGTCCACGCTACGTCCAGTTCAGGGAATAATTTTGGGTCAAGCAGATGCTGCGTCAAAAAAAAGGATTCCAACGGCTTGGTTGGATATGAACCATGCACCAGCTTCTGGTCTACGTATGTATGAATGCGCTCAAGCAACTGCTGCCTTTTCCCTTCGTTGATATATTCGAGCATGGTCACTTGCAGCTTTCCTTCTGTCGTTGGGAATTTCCCACGAAAGGTAAACCGATAGTCGATCAACGGTGTATCCGCCAGCTTGTCCAATTTCTCATGAATCACTTCTACAAGCTTGGGCTGGATCTCATTCCGCACCTGTTCCTCCGTAAAGGGACCGGGATTCTTCGATTTCAATCCCTCATCCAATCCAAGATCCACACTGTCTACCGTGGTCCGTCCAGGTCTGTAATCCAGCAAAATATCATTAAAGATTCCCATTTGCAGCGTTGTTCGCTTCACAGCCTTTTCCAGGTCATCCCGCTTCATCTGTTCATCAAACCATGCATGAATTGCCGCAATCATCTCTTCCATTGCCTGATCATAGAGTGTACTCATCCTCTCGACCGCCTTCCCATTTATCTAATTTTAGCGACTGCGCCCAAAAACGCCTACTTCAATCGGATAACTCCGCAAACCATTTATGCTATAAAATATGTATTGATGTTCGTATATTACCTATTATCTTACTCTCTCAAGCACACGCCGAACAATAAGTCTTACGCACGGTTGTTCGCCGAAAAAATACATAATCAGCTCTCCTGCAAATGGCTATGCATCCCGCATACCAAACCAAAAACACCGAATTTAGGCGATTCCCCGCCCAAATTCGGTGTTTTTACGAAATACTTCTTCCCTTTTTTATAACTTTAGTACGATTCATCTGATGAATCATTCACAGGTTTAATTGACTGTTTTGAACCATTCATTGACTTCCGTTGTGATTTCATCGCCGCCCATGGATTTCCACTTCGTCACGAACGCGTCGAATTCTTCGATGCCCACCTGACCGTAAATGATTTTGCTGAACGTATCTTTCTCCAGCTTATCGAGTGCGTCTTTCTTCATTTTCATTGTATCCGTAGGTGCACCCGTGAACTTGTTCTTGATTGCATCATCCTTATGGGCTACCACGACTTGAGCTGCAGCGAACACTTCCGGTTTATTCGCAATACTCGTATTTTTCTCAAATGGTGTTTCAGGCTCCTTGCCTGAAGCAAGCTCAGCCAATGTATCCATCATCAGGTTCGGAATACGGGCACCGTCATAGGTGAGCGTATACTTCAGCGGGGATACGCCGTCTTTCACTTCAGCTTCGCCAAGCACTTTGCCGTCTACAATGTCAAAGTCATACCCCTGGGCAAAGCCATGTTCGAACTCCCCGCCCACTTCCGGATTGGCAAAGTTATCGAACAAATAATTTTGATAAGTGAAGAAAATTTCCGGATTCGCCATATCCTTGTTGATCAACACGACCCCGTTGCTGGCACCTGAACCGTGATGATGGCTCTCGCCAGTTGGTCCGGTCGGCAGAGCAATCGCTTTGTAGGTGGCGCCGTCCACATTTTTCTTCACATCATCGATTGGCCAGTTCGGCATCCAGTGTGGTCCCACAATGATCCCGGCTTTACCTGCTGTAAACAGTTCGGCTGCCTTGATCTCGTCATATACGCCTGCTTCCTTCGGCAGATAGCCTTTGGACAACCAGTCTTTCATCGTTGCAAGTCCTTCTTTCACACCCGGTTGAACCGAGCCGTATTCCAGTGTTCCTTCTGCATTCAGATTCCACTGTCCCGGCATCGTGTTATACATTCCGAAGATCCAGCCGGATTCGGTCATCCAGGTATTGAGGGCATTTTTCATGCCGACCGTCAGACCATACGTATCCTTTTTACCGTTACCATCCGGGTCCTGATTCGTGAATGCATCCATTACCGTCACGAGCTCATCGATCGTTTTGGGTTCTTCCAGCCCCAGCTTCTTCAGCCAGTCTTCACGGATAAACATTACCGGGTCGCCGTTGTAGGCGTAGTCAAAGATCGGGATACCATAACGTTTTCCTTCATACATGTACGGGTACCACTCTTCCGATGCCGATTCGGCAGCCCCTTTCCATGTGTCGGATGCATACTTGTCGAACAGCTCACCTGCATCGGCGAATTTACCCGACTCAATCAACTCACGCACCAGATTGTAGTCACCACGGATGGAGACGATATCCGGCAGCTCTTCGTTAGCCGACAGGGAGAGGCGCAGCTTCGTGTAAAAGGCATCATTGGTCACCGACACAGCCCACGGTGTGGTCAGGTCGATGCCCAGTCGTTCTTTGGCCCATTTGGTATGCACATTGCTCTGAGCAGTCTCTCCGTTCTTGAACTTTGTATCATCATTCCAGGCTCGCAAATAGCTCATCTGAACCGCAGGTTCATACTTCCCGTCTTGCAGTGCAAGTGGCGCAGCTGCTTCCTTGGCCGGTTCTTCCTTTGCCCCCGAACTGCATGCCGTTACGGCAACCATCGTCAGTGCAAGCAATGCAGTCATCATTTTTCTATACATGAAACCCCTCCTCAATCACTTTGAATACCCTTACATGAAAAGGATAGTGCAGCCGGGGAAGCAAACATATATCACAATTTCAATGTTCATATTGATTTGTTAACCGTTCCGAAAATCCTGTGGGGTCAGGCCATAATGTTTACGGAATACTTGAATGAAATAAGGGGTATTGTTATATCCCACTTCCTGGCCAACTTCATAAATCTTCATTGCGGTGTGCTTCAGCAAGTGAACAGCACGTTCCATTCGGGAACGGATAATGTAATCACTGATGCCTTCACCCGTCGATTGTTTATACATTTTGGACAAGTACACCGGGTGCAGATGCACCTCGCCGGCAATGACCTGCAAGGACAGATCTTCGCCCAGATGGTGGTCAATCCATTGCTGAACCTGCCTGATCATGCTGGATCCACTTTCCTGACTCGTGTCGGTTGTGCTTTGAGCCCATTGTTCCATCACGCTCCGTGTCCATGCTTCCAGACTGCGCAATGACACGCCATAACCATCCTTCAACAGCTGCTGATACTGCTCACCAAGTACATCGGACAGCTGCCTGCCCTCCCGATGAGCCATGTAAGAGAAGGCGGCCGCCAGATAATGAAAGGCAACATAGACATGTTCCGGAAACACACTGTCCGATAATTCGGCGAAGATCGAATCTATCTTACGATTGGCATCCTCCATCCGTCCTGCTTCCAGCAGTGCGGTCAGGCCCGGTGGCTCATACAGCGCCGCAAGTGATTTCAACGTTGCCCCATGAGAGCCCGCAGCCGCATTGAGATGCAGTCCTTTGCCCGCTTCCGCCTGCTTGCGCAGGGCACTTACAGCCTGATGGTACAGCTGTGGAACCTGCTCCGGAAAACGGCCTATACGGCTGACCGACAGTGAAATCGTCGCGTTTAAATACTGCTTCACACTGTGAAGCAACCGTTCCCCGAGCCGCCCCATCAGCAGTTCAGGTTCAGACTGCGTCTGCTTTGGACTTGCCATGAAAACGAGATCGTCATAAGCATCGTCCGTATGGCAGAGATGATAGCTACTGCCATAGATTTCCTCCACCACGTTGGAGATGGCGTATTTCATCAACCGGAATGCCTTGTGCGTTGGCTGTGGGTCATCATAACGAATGAGCAGCAGCTGCATTTTATCCTGGGGGCGAAAGCCAATCTCCAATTGTTCCAGCTTCTCCACAAGTTCGCTCTCCACAAATTTGTGCCCCAGCAGCACATCCTTCATCAATCCCGCCCGCTTCTCCGGTAAATGTTCCCTCACCGAATACATGGCGCGCTGATGCATCAATTGTTTCTCTCCCTCCAGCCGAATCTGGACGGAGGCCTGCTGCACGGCTTCAATCAGCTCTTCATCCCGCACCGGTTTCAGCAGGTAACTCACTGTCCCATGACGCAGTGCCTGCTTCGCATAATCAAAGGAGGCGTGTCCGGATAAAATGATACATTTGGTCCGCTCCCACTTTTGCCGAATATGACTCACCAGATCCAGACCGGACAAGCCCGGCATGCGAATATCGGTGATGATAATATGGACCTGATGTGCAGCCATTTGCTGCAATGCCTCTTTGACCGAGTACGCCTTATATACATGTCCAATCCCATGTTCCCTCCACGGTATGGAGGCTGCAATCGATTCCACCGCTGAATGTTCATCATCCACGACCATTAGATTCATCATTAGGATATTCCTCCTCAAACCATCGTATTTCCACACTGAGTCCCCCATAAGGGATCGCTGCAAAATGCAGCCCCGAAGAATGCCCATATCGCGTAACGAGCCGCTGGTGTACATTCCAGGTACCTGTGCCAATTTCTTCACCCATGGGTTCATTGATTTCCCGTTCCAGTACCACAATCTCTTCTGGCGTCAGGGTGACACCGTCGTTATCGACAAACAAACTGTATCGTGTGTATTGCCTTCCATCGATTTGCTCTTGTGCTGCCATGCCTGTAACCACGATGTGACCGCTGCCCTCCATCGGTTCAATGCCGTGAATGACTGCATTCTCCACAATAGGCTGGATCAGCAACCTTGGAATGTGCTGTTGCAACAGTTCTTGCGGTACGGCAATCTCATACGACAAACGATTGGTGCGCATCTGTTGGATGGACAAATAATTGTCCAGCAGCCGAATCTCCTCTTCCACAGTCGTCATGTCATTCTCATCACGCGTGATGTACCGATAGTAATCACCCAAACTGAGCGACATGGCAATAACCGCTTCGCGGTTACCGAGCTGCGTCATATTTTTAATATAAAACAGGCAATTGTACAGGAAATGAGGATTAATCTGAGATTGCAGATGCTTTAACGTCGCTTCCCGCGAACGAATGCGTTCTTCATACACCTTTTCAATCAGTTCCTGAATTTGCTCGGCCATGTGATTGAAGCTCTGAGTCAGATACGCGAATTCATCACGGGAGTGATCGACCGGAATCCTTGTGGATAGCTGTCCTTTGCGAATCTGTTGCAGCCCTCTCATCAAACGTTGTATCGGTACCTGTACCTTTCGGTATAACAACAGCGCAGCCCCAATACTGAGCACGAGCAGCAGCAAAATGGAAGTAATAAACATATTCCGGCTTTTGTCCATCGGCGTGAGCAGATCATCCAGGACAACCGGGTTAACATAGATTCCATTCAGCTGTTTGGAGAGCACATAACTGACCAGGTACTGCTTGCCCCCCACCTCCAGCTGATGGTTCCCCTCGCTGCCCAGTCCGTTTAAAGGCATATCCTCCATGATGGCCTGCATCAATTCAGGGTCCGCACTGCGGTTTAGTAACGGTTCGTTACCTGGCACATAAAGAAAGGGATCTCCCCCTTGCGCCTCCTTGAAGTCGTCCAGCATGGCTACAATATTCATGGGGTCAAAATTAATCTCCATCACGGTTCGAACCCCCGTAGTTACCGGTTTAGCACTCCACTCATAGTTATCTGTGAAGAAATAAGTGAACCCCCCCTGATCCAATTGCCACTGTCCAGGTTGGGGAAACTTCAACATGTTCTCATTGTAGACGGTTCGACTCGCTTTGGTGGATAATACCAACTCTGCCTGAGGCAGCACAATGGTAATATCGTTCTTCCAGCGACTGGTGGACTGGTACAGCGACAGTTTGTCGAGAATATCGAGATAGATGCTGTTTTTCTCATATTGGCTGGTCGATTCTGTCATGTAACGATAGTGCAAAATGCTTGGATCGCGCAGTAATGTGAGCCCATAGAGCGAGAGCTGCTCAATATTTTTATCCACCTGTGAGCTAAAATAGTTGAACTGGTTCAAGCTGGACTGCTGCTTCTCCTCAACGATCATGTCTACATTCTCCTGGTTCGCGTAGGTATAGAGTAGCAGAATCGGTACCAGCAAACAGACCAGCAGCATAACTGTTTTTGAGAATACTGTAAATTTCATTGGTTCACCCTGTCCCGGATTAAAGTAAAGATACACATCGAAGTCCTATTTTATATTGAAACCCCTTACATATCTATACTGATTTTCAAATGAAGCATTCGGACACAAGATATACTTTTATACGGGGAATGCATAATACGAGTACTCGACTTAACTGTCGAATGCTCCATTTTGACGTTCAAATTCCCATGGAATGATGAGTTGTCATCCTGTTTATGCCTTGTCCTATCAACAAGTTAATAAATCAACATCCGCCTTGAAATGTTGTTCTATAGCCGGCCCGTTTCCGTTGCTATAATTCAGTTGCTCCACTTTTTGCAGAGGCTGACTGGCCTCATGATGCAGAGGCTGGACGATATAAAGGAGGGACCTGATGGCTATGGAACAACCACTAACGACCAATACGCCGGTGCGGCAGGCAACACACAATCCACGCAAACGTACCCGCTGGAATTTCAAACGCACATGGCCGCTGCATCTGATGCTGCTGCCTGCGGTACTGCTCACATTGCTGTTCGCCTATGTGCCTATGGGCGGCATTATTATTGCTTTTCAGGATTTCAAACCGTGGCTGGGATTCACCGGCTCCAAATGGGTGGGGTGGGATAACTTCCGATTCATGTTCGAATATCCGGACAGTGTTCAGGTCATCTGGAACACGGTATTGATCGCTGCCATGAAAATTGTGGCTGGACTCGTGGCCCCGGTTGTGTTTGCCATTTTGCTGAATGAAGTACGGAACTCCACGTTCAAAAGGTTCTCACAGACGTTGGTATACCTGCCTCACTTCCTGTCCTGGGTTGTACTCGGCGGCATCCTGCTGGACATGCTTTCGCCCGAAGGTGGGCTGGTGAATCAGGTGCTGGCTGCGGCTGGAATTGAACCGATCTTCTTTCTCGGGGATGGTGACTGGTTCCGTGTTACGGTGGTCATCAGTGATGTGTGGAAGGAATTCGGATTTGGTACCATTGTCTTTCTGGCAGCCCTCGCGGGCATTAATCCTGCTCTGTACGAAGCTTCTGAGGTCGACGGGGCAACACGGCTCAAACAGACCCTGCACATTACGTTACCTGCACTTGTGCCCATGATTATTGTGGTGGGAACGCTGTCACTGGGCAATATTCTCAATGCCGGCTTTGACCAGATTTTCAATCTGTACAATCCGCTGGTGTATGAGAAAGGTGATATTATCGATACCTTTGTCTACCGAATGGGGATTCTGAATGGCAAAATGAGCTTTGCGACTGCGGTTGGTTTGTTTAAATCCTTTGTCGCCATGTTCCTCGTTATTACTGCCTACCGGATGGCTTACAAAATCGCCAATTACCGCATTTTCTAAGAGGCATTTTGCATACATCCAGACAGCGACTTTCAATCAGCAAGATATAGATCGAAATGGTTCAGTTCGTCTATATCTTGTACACGCGAGCGGTTCAAATCGAATGATGCAAAAATGCTTAAGGAGGAATTAAGGTGTATCACAAAACGACCGGATACCGTATATTTAACGGCTTCAACCTGTTCTTCATCGCGGCCGTCTCGCTGCTGTGTGTGCTGCCGCTTGTCCACATTCTGGCGGTTTCCTTCAGCGGTAAAGCGGCAGCGTCCGCCAATCTGGTGACACTCTGGCCGATTGATTTTACCGTGGACGCCTATACCAAAACGTTTGGTAACAGCAATTTTCTGAGTGCGCTCTGGATTTCGGTCCAGCGTACCGTTCTTGGAACAGTGCTTAGTATGACGCTTGTGTTCCTGACGGCGTATCCATTATCCAAGGAGAGTCTGCATTTCAAGGGTCGCTCGCTGTATGCGTGGTTCTTCATCTTCACGATGCTGTTTAGCGGCGGATTGATTCCGTCCTATATTTTGATCCAGAAGTTGGGGCTGATCAATACGATGTGGGCTCTAATTTTGCCAGGGGCTGTGGCGGTCTGGAACCTGATACTCATGATGAACTTCTTCCGTAACGTGCCCAAAGAGCTCGAAGAAGCGGCATTCATTGACGGGGCCAACCATATCACCACATTGTTCCGCATCTATCTGCCCGTGTCCATGCCAGCTATTGCCACGATCTCCCTATTCACCATGGTGGGGCAGTGGAATTCCTGGTTCGACGGACTGATCTATATGAATGACGCAGCCAAATATCCGCTTGCTACGTTGATGCAAACGATTATCGTGCAGCAGGATTTCTCCAACATGAACGTGGATGCAACACAGCTCCAGAACATGTCGCAGCGTACGGTCAACGCAGCCCAGATCTTTATCGGTGCACTGCCAATCCTGCTTGTATATCCGTTCTTGCAACGTTTCTTCGTGAAGGGGATTGTTCTCGGGGCGGTAAAAGAATAGGGTTAATATACAAAATGAATTCGCATCAAATCATCCCGAGGTTGAAAATGCATTTATGATTTACTTCGGGATGATTTCCCACGAATGGCGTTGTTATATTCATTAATGAGCTCATCCAGAACCATTGATTGACGAATGACTTCCGGATGCCAGAGTTCTTTATGTGCATTCGCAATCTGGTAGAGCCTCTGCCGTGCCTTTTCGATACATTCCTGAATGGTTTCCGGATTATGCACCATACTCCCGCCCCCTGTTGTCCTTCAATATCCATCATCCAAAAAAGACCATCTATTATAATATTCGGAACAATGGCAGCTTCGGATTACCCCAAAATCGAATTTATGTATATTTTTTCTTGAACAGGTTGAAATAAGGATGAGCAATGGACTCAGATGTGGCAAAATGCAAACAAAATACCGGGTAAGGCTTTTCAGCCTTACCCGGTATTTTGTTATACAATAATTTATTGTCTCAGAACCCTGCGCATCATTTCCTTATGAAATGTGCTGAGGCTAGTCCTCATAGTCTGCAAAAAAAACATCATTCAAAATGGTTTTTGCTTTCTTTAAATTACGGGAATCCAACTTGTTGAGCATAGACATGATTTCGTTCATTTCCTCGGTCAATGACGAAGAGCTATTGGCTTTATAAGCTTCTGGATACTCGCTTGTATGCGCATCTCTTCGGGCGGGTTCAATGACCCCCTCCTCTGTCTCTGAATGAATCCATGATGTATGCAACGTCTTTTGGAGGGTGTTGACGAGAAATTGTAACTCATCCTCGTTATACCGTTGTAAGAAACGATGAACTCCAAGATCAATCTGATGATGCAGGCCCTGATGCAAATGATAAATCTCTTTTCCGAGCGATGTGGTACGGAACAGAACTTCCTTTTTGTTATCCGGAAGTGACTCGGTTACGATGATTTTTTGAGACACGAGTCTTCTCGTTATTTTGGAGACAGTCCCTTTGGAGAAGCCGAATTGCTTTGAAATGGTTATGCCGTTTACTGGCTCCAGTGTACCGATCGCATCCAACACATGCAGCATCGTCACTGTCATTTCTTTGATTAGCTCTTCAACAGCCGGATTAGGACTATTTTGGATCAGCCACTGTTTTTCTTCGTCATCTTCTGATTGGAATCTGATCTGTATATCTTTCACTGCTTCCAATACTTCGTGAATTAAGTAATCTCTATTTTGATTTTCCGATGGGTTGATCATTCAATTTTCCTCCAACGATTGTTAGCTTCATACCAGTATATCAGGGTATATCCCATAATTAAAGTTTCCTGGAAACAATATTGACAGCAGAAAGGGATTAAACTATCATTGTTTCAAGGGAAACGAAAAGGTTTCTATAGAAATAATAAACAAAGAATATATCTAATCCATTACGATATGGGTGATCAGGAGGAGATTCAACTGACCCAACATTACGATATTGACGTACTCATCGCTGGAGCTGGACCGACGGGCTCCGCTCTTGCAGCCGACCTGCTACGGCGTGGACTTCGTGTCCGACTCGTTGACAAGGCCCCTCACGCCTTTCAAGGCTCCCGTGCCAAGGGAGTTCAACCAAGAACCCAGGAGGTTTTGGAGGACTTCGGCGTGCTGGAAGAGGCTCAGTCGGAGGGAAGTTCTTACCCGCTTGCCGGTTTTCATATTGGGCCGTTAACTGTGCCTTGGCGCATGCAGCAGCAAAATAAACCAACGACAAACGATCCGTATCCAAACATTCTTCTGTTGGCGCAACACCGGACTGATGCCATCTTACACCGCCTGCTCAAACGTCTCGGCTTAAATATTGAATTTAACAACGGATTGGAGCAATTCGAACAGGATGCCTATGGGGTGACGGTGACTCTCTCTTCCGGGGAGAAGGTTCGCAGCAGATATCTCGTCGGGGCTGATGGAGGTTCGAGCATCGTTCGCAAGGGGGCAGGTATCCGGTTTATCGGAGAGACTACCGACTCTGACCGTACGCTCATCATCGACGGCTCGATCGACAAACTTTCTCGCAATAGGTGGCATATGTGGCCACGCACACGTGGCAAGTTTGTCGGAGCCTGCCCGCTGCCTCACTCCGATCAGTTCCAAGTCATGATCAGGCTGGCACCGGATGAAAAGCCTAACCTTGACGAAGCCGCACTGGCCGCTCAATTCCACAAACTCACAGGTTTGCGTCTCCACGACATTACCTGGAGTTCAGTGTTTCGTCCCAACGTCCGGCTGGCTGAGCACTATCGGTCGGGTCGCATCTTCATTGCAGGCGATGCTGCTCATGTCCACACGCCAGCCGGTGCACAAGGTCTCAACACTGGTATACAGGACGCCTATAACCTCGGTTGGAAAATGGGGCAGGTCATTGCTGGTGCGCCCGATAGCTTACTTGACAGCTACGAGGCCGAGCGTCAACCGATTGCCGCACGAGTCCTCAGCAAATCCAGCGAGCTATACTCCAATCTAGACAAGAATCGCCTGGCTAGCCTCAAGCGCGGAGACGAGGAGCGACAGCTTAGACTTACGTACCATGGTGGGCCGCTCGCATCTAACAACGAATCGGCTACCAAGACCCTTCATGTAGGGGATCGGGCGCCGGATGCTCCCTGCACCGGACCCGGTGGGGAACGACGTCTGTTCGATATCTTTCAGGGGCCTCACTTCACTTTGCTTGCCTTTGGCCCTAACGCTGCCAAGATACTTCCCAAGTTGAAATGGCCGCCCAGCGGTGCCGAATTACACTGCTACGTCGTCGGTGCCGCACACGAATCCGATCAGAACGTCCTCCATGACTCCAGTGGCAAACTGACACGCATCTACGGCATCACCAGCGACACGCTGGTCATGATACGGCCAGATGGTTATATCGGGAGCCTCATCACGACCGATTGGCAGGCAACCTTCGACAACGCAGCTAGGATGTTGGCCCCGCCGCGTTCCATCGGAGCCAACTCGAATTGAGGCTCATGCGAGACTATGAATGCTGATCCAGCTAATGTATGAGGGTCGTCTTTGCGGCCATATATGTGGCTAAGCTAAACGCAAATAAAACCGAAAACGACCGCACTCAGGGGCCATTTTCGGTCTTATTTGTTTGTACTCTTTCCATTTTGAACTATGTGTACTTGTTCCATTCATCTTAATCCGATATCCTCAAAACGATTGCCGATCGTTTCTGGAAAAGAACGTTTAATCGCATCGATGGCGCGCTGCTCCGTTTCCCCCGCCTGCTTGATCAGATCGATCACCCTTAGTACCTGGCCCGGCTCCTTTGCATCCCACGCCGTTGAATCCTCAACCGTCTCCATCATCTGCGCGTATAGACCCGCTAACATCGCATACTCCCGTACAACGTGAACCATCCGATCTGACAGATGCTCAAGCCCTGCAACATAGAAAGCCATATCCTGTCTCGATTGAGCATAATAGCGCAGGACAACAGCCGCTTGATCGGTCTCATATGCTCCGCATTCCAAGGTCTTAGCCATGGCTGTATAAGCAGCGCGACCGCAGGCATAATCCTGGAGAGGCAGCATGTAATCATGGGTCTCCCATTTGTACACGGCCTGAATTAATGATTCCTTGCAGACCTCCCATACGTCTACGGTAGTATGAGATTCAAGCACCTGATAATACCAATAGGGTGTAGGGTTTCTACCAAAAGAATCATAGGGCAAAGGAACAACCTCATTTCCTTCACTTTCACAGATAAACAGCACCTGCTCCCCATCATCATATCCAGCACAAATGACAAACTGATCATGCCACAGAATAGCGCCCACACCCCGATCAATGGAAGCCTTGATATCCAGCAACGCCTGCTTCTGATAGAGTGGAAAGGTCGGTTCGAACGAAAATCCCCCGTGTTGTCCGGTCGTTAAGCCAATGAAATCAGCAGCTACAAAGTTCTCGGCCATCCAGTTGTACGCCGAGATCGATTCTGCCGTCAGACGCCGATCCACCACCAATCGAAACACACTTGCGGTCATACCCGCAATCATGTGACGCGGTAAATCCGTCCACTGTTTGTGCAGTAGAATCCGATACATTGCATCTGTATATGAACCCACACCGCTCCATGATATGTGTTATTCAGCAGAATATTGAGTTGGTGGACATTCAATCAAATCCAGCAGTACTTTGGTTGCCATCATCCGTTCCCCCTTTTCCTACCTTGCCGAGTGTGCTCCCCACCGTGGCACGGTGGACCGTTTGCGGTCAGAATACTTCAGGGATATCAAGCGAAAATAATCAATAGCCTGCTCTTCCAATGCCTTCGATTCCAATAAAGCCTGCGCCAGTTCATCTGTTGCGTCTGCCTGCATGATCCATCTGTTATGTTCCTGAACCATGCATCCCTTCATCTGCATAATCAATGCTCCAAGCTGTTCATAGCATGCATAGGCTTGGTCCAGTTCGTTCCATATGCCTCGCGCATCCTGCAAGTACATCTGTATTTCAGTTCGGGACTGGCAATAGGATTCCAAAATATAAGCAGCACCCGATTCATCGTAATCTCCACTCCGAAGAGCTTGCACCCACACATCATACGCCAGTCTGCCCGAAGCTATATTTCGATCAGGCAGCAGACGATAAGGAATATCCCAATCCTCAATCGCCAATCTCAGGGATTCCAACAGCATTTGTTGTTCGGGGATTTGTACCTGTTCACCAAAGATCTGACAATACCAGAACCCGGTGAAGTTCAATCCAAAATTGTCATACAGCAAAATCTGCGGTTCCTTGCTCCAACCGTCTTGCACATAAAAGATGCGATCACTATCATCATACCCATGAATGACTCCAAATTCCGGAATCCAGTAGATCACCCCTATGCCTCCGTCCAGACTGCGTTTCACCCAATTTACCGCATCTTGCTGGTAATACCCGAATGTGGAATGACGTGTGCGTCCTCCATCCCAGATCGTAAATATCCCCAAGTTATCGATTCCAGGGCGATGGGATTCACCCCATTGACCGTAGGCTGTAACCGACATGGGCAGTAGTCTGCGGTGCACCGAAAGTTTGAAAGCCATCCCCGTATATCCGGCGAGCACATATTTGGAACCCTGAAACAGACCCGCATGAGTCAATATGGCATGCAAGCTATCTACATACGATTTGGACTCCCGCTTCATCATCAATTTATCTAATACGACTTCAGCCAAGGAAAAATCTCCTCCCCATGGTGTTCTAATTCACGTTCGTGTTGCGTTGTATTGCGAGTCTGTCGATTATTCCTTCTGCACTCTGCTGCATCTTGCGTCTGAGCCATCCTGGAGACAACAGTTCCTCCCACTCGCTAATGAACAAATGCTGTAGGAAAGCATCCGTGTCATAAAATTCAATCCAATGAATCTGATCTTGCTTCGCCCGAATCCGATATCCTTGCCAGAGCTCTGTTTGCTGCATTTCCTTCAGCCTTATCTCAGCGACAAACGGTTTACGGACTGGCAACGCCTCTTCCCATCCACCCAGGACCCCGTCTGCCTGACACTCAAATGTCTCATTCGTAATCCATACATGCATAATTCCCTCCAGCCGGATGGCCGATTGCTGTACAGGATCAGCCTCGTAGCCGATTACATAATCGGCATTATACTGGGATATCATCTTCAAGGGACACCAGGAGAATTGCCGTTCTCCGGCATGATCCCGGTAATGAATATGTACTCTGCGTGTTTCGGTAATTGCATGGGACAGTAACTCAAAAAACTGAAGCTGCTGTGGACGCGCCGTAAACACAGGAAGCTGACTGTTCCCCGTCTGCTGTTCCTCGGGCGTAAAACGCTCCAGCAAATGCGCTACACGTTTTACCGCATCCGATTGATCATAATCGTAATGCCGGTAACGATGTACCAGATATTTAAGCACCCGCTGTTCTTCTTCTGTCATATATAAATGGGGTAACCGATAGGTCTGATCCTCGTAACAGTACCCTCGATATTTTGCCATATACACCAAAGGGGCACGTAGGGAAATCGCCATATATTCAATATCGCGCTGGGCCTGACGCCGGGATATTTCAAATTCACGGGCAAGCCAGCTGCTGTTCGGAAAACGGCCGCTTCGAATTTGCTCGTCAAACCAGTGAATACGATGCATATTGCTCATTTCTCCGCCCCCTAGCTCATTCCATATTTCCTAATTGCATTATATCAAAAGACATGGCCCGTTCCGAAGAACAGGCCTGTTATGTTATACGGTTGCCTTATCCACTCTGGGTTGCACGGCTTTGGAGCATTTCTTGCATACTTTCAGACTTGTACCATCTGTTTTCGTTTGAGAATACAACAATTTAATTCGGGTGCTGCTGCACACCGGGCATGTTCCCCGTCCCCTTGAAGGTAGATTCCACAGGACGCGTCCTCTTTTTGTTTTTGCCAACGTTTGTGAACCTCTTTTCGATATGTTTTTTGTGTTCACCGTTATTATAGAGGGCATGGTACGACATAGAATGTCGCAGCAGTATGGCACATGCTAAAAATAAAAACTTGCCCCCTCTTCAGCCTGAAGAAAGGACAAGTTTTAGGAATGATGGGTTTGCGCCTGAGCAGCGGCCTGCAATAATGGTTGCAAGAGTCCTGGAAAACGTGCCTCCAGATCTTCGGATCTTAGCGTAAGAAAATGCTGTGTACCTTGCACTCTCACCCGAATGACTCCGGCTTCCCGCAGGGTCCGAATATGGTGCGACCTTGTGGATTTCACAACAGGTGTACGAAAATGACTGCATGGCTGCTCACCACTTCGGGCTGCTTCCGCTACAATGCCAAGGCGAATCGGGTCACTCAAAGCGTACAATACAGAAGAAAGTTCAATATCTTCTACTTGGGGATGATGCAAAATTTTCATGTTGCAGACTCCTTTTTTTAGACTATCCATTGTATTTTAGCACACTTCCATGATATATTTCTAATGTTCGACACCAATCGAACATTAGAAATATATTTCGTTTATGTACCCTGCTGTCAGGCAAGGGGTTCACATCATATCGCATTTTGAAATGATTCATACCGTTTCTGAAATGTTGCGAAATACACATCACTCTAGGAGGTTTTTATGAACAACACCGCAACTGCATCATCCGGGGAACGGACAGCAGGTATACAGGAAGGGTTAATTGTAAGTCTGCTTGGCTTCACGGTTGTACTCGTCGTCATGAATACAATGATGTTCAATCTGGCCCTGCCCAAAATCGCAGCGGAGTTTATGCTCTCCTCTGTCGCTTCTTCCTGGATTGTCACGGGATACTCCATCGTATTTGCCATTTCCTCGATTACATTCTCACGTCTATCGGATTTTGTACCGATTCGCACCCTGTTCACGACTGGACTTACACTACTTGGTGCGGCATCCGTACTTGGTTTCTTCAGTAATCACTTTATCATTCTGCTCATTGCGCGTCTGATTCAAGCTGCGGGTGCAGCTTCTGTACCAGGGCTCGCCATCGTGCTTATTACTCGTTACATTCCAAGCGATCGCCGGGGTAAATCCATGGCTGTTGTCATGTCTGCCAGTTCGCTGGGACTTGGACTTGGACCTGTGATCGGCGGCAGTATTACACAGTTTCTTGGGTGGCATGATCTGTTTATTGTTACGGGGTTAACACTGTTTTTGATTCCTGTATTTTTCAAGCTGCTTCCAAGTGAAATGCCGCAAAAAGGTTCGTTTGATATGCTCGGCGCGCTGCTTCTCGCCATCGGAACAACCGGCATCCTGTTATTCCTGACCTCGCGGGAGTGGGTAACCCTTGTCATCGGTGCCGTAGCACTGATTCTGTTCTGGGTACGGATTCGCCGTGCAGCCGATCCATTTGTTCAACCGGCCCTGTTCAAAAACAAAAAGTACATGATGCTTAGCTCGCTGGGCATTGTATCGTATATTAACAACTTCTCGACGCTGTTTCTGCTGCCCCAAATTT
>JAADXL010000775.1:0-17522 GCA_023337755.1 Pythium aristosporum | reverse complement strand
GGGTTCCTTCCAAACCGACATAAAAGCAAAGGGCGGGGCGAAAATGGGGACCTACCTGGAGGACTATCTCGAGAGCATGTACATGCTGCCGTCCGAGGTCAAGCGCAACTTTGACCTCATGCGCGAGCTCGACAAGGTACCCATCGCTCGAAGTCTTCCATCGCCTCGAAGGCCACTCGAATGTGCCCAGAGGGTTTGTGGTGCCGTCAGCGTCGCCATGGCCGGAGAGTGCGTGGGGGTGAAGCTCGGCCAAGTGGTCGACGGCATTCGACAAAAGGGAACGTACGCAAGGTTCGTGGACCGCGATGCGGAGCGCTTGATGGAAGTGGGATTTGGCGTTTCGTCCAAATCCTCGCTGTGGGGACATGAAGAGCATGGTCAAGATGCTGGCAAGCGCACGTGAAATGTGGAGATTCTCGTCGCATTATCTTTAGAGCCACACAAAAGCACTGTGCAAAGCTTTGCTTCTACAGTACTACAGAAATATACAAGTAGTTTTCTGTCATCACCGCGCCAGCCTGCTCAAGCGAAGGTGGCGGTGTGCATGCAGTTGCTTCCAGACCAGCGATAGTTCCTTGATCGGAACCACAATAGAAAATTTTAGATTTCTACGCTTCACCAGACATTAGATAAGCTTGGCCTTGCCGGCCGCGACCTGCTCGATGGTCTCGAGCAGCGCACCGTACTCGGTGAGACGGTGTGTTCGCTCGGCTGCGATCGCCGTCTTGATTTCGTTCAATGCTCGTTCTGTCTCAGACCCGCTCGCCAGTGTCTTGGCGTGTTGCTGGATCTGCTCGTGTTGCTCGTTGGCCGTCGCCTGCAGCGCCGCGATTGGTGCATGCACTAGCTCTATTCTTGCGTCCAGCTCGACCAGTCGCGCATCGTGTTCCGCTTGCAGTTGCTCTCGCTGCCGCTGGATCGATGTCAGTAAGTCTTGTGTCTCACCAGTTTCGGACGCGGCGTTTTCCTGGCTCTCTGAAAGGCATTCCTTCAACTGCCGCTGGAGTTCGGCGACGCGACCGTCCTGTTCCTGCACGTACGCTTCAAAAGTCTGCTCGTGCTGCCGGTGCGAGTCACGCAGTGTCTTGAGTGTACCAGCAAGCGACGCGGCGTCACGCAGCAACGCCTGGAGCATCGCGACTTCCTGTCGGAGCACGTCCTTGTCTTGTTGCACATTGCTCAGCTCTGCCGACAGCATCACGACCTGTTTAGAGAGCTGCTGGTGGGTCTCCTGACTCGCTGAGACGAATCCGGCAAGGGTGGCGACTTGGCTCTTGAGAGCTTCGATCTCCTCGACGGTTGGCGGATTGTCGGTGTGCTTCTCATCTCCATTTTCGACTGCTGCACCAGTCTCTTTGCTGGAGTCTGAGAGCTTCACCGTGGACTCAGATTGAGCATGGCCATCGGCGATGCTCGAGGTTTGGCTGTTGTTGTCCTTTCCCATCTCAACCTGCTGCCGCTGGAGTTCTCGTTCTTCCCTGGCGCTCGCGAACCACGTCTTCTCGATATCGCCGAGCCGGTCCAACACCGCAATCAGCGTCGTCTTGACAAACGCTCGGCGCTCAGTCAGTGACTGGCATTCTTGAGCAGACGCAGTGGGGGCAGAGGCAGGATCAAGTCTTGCCAAGAGCTTCTGGACGTCCTCGAGCGTCATGGCAGCTGGACTCACCGCTACATCGATACCCTCACCTTCTCTCTTTGGCTCTCGTTTGGGTTCCACCGACTCGTCCAGTGGGGCAAGCGATGCCCTGCCATCTCCGCTTGTCGAGGCCGCCGCCAGCGCTGCCCTCAGTGCGTCCAGCGTCAATGCCGGCTGCAGATGCGTCGTCCCTCCTTTCCCAGCCTCCTCTCTCGTCTTGCGCTCTTCTGCAGCTTCCTCCAGCAGCGCGCGCAGCTCTGGGGTCAATGGCCACTCCTTTTGGAGTTGGCGTCGCGCCAAGAACCGGTTCAGCAAGATCTCGTACCGGCGTTGGCACAGCGACCGCGTAATCTCCATGCCCGTGCCAGTCTCGGCCACAACAGACTCGACAACCTGCTGCCAGCGGTGCTTCACCGCTTGGCGCGGCGCGCGGTACGGCGCATTCTGTGCGATCGCGCGCAGAATCGCAATGTCTTCTTCTTCCGTGACGGCGGGCCGCCGCTTCTTGCGCTTGTACCCGGCCACGAGCGTCACGCTCGCGGACGAGGACTCAGCGTCGCTGAGGGACACCCCGCCGTCTTCTCGGTGTGAGCCGGGCGTCGATGGAGCCTCGCCTGTGGTGCGCTGCGCGGCATCCTCCGAGAGCGCTGCCGCCATGGATTCCATAATGATTATTGACCATCAAGAGGCACGGCACCGTTTGGTTACGAACATGAAGTCGATATAGCAGTTGCTATCGCATCTGCTTTCTCTATGTTTTGGGAAAATATTTGCATATTTTCATATGAAAATACAGTATCAAAATGCTGTATTTCCAAATATTCGAATTCCCATACGTCACAGTTTTTCGAACCTCTGGAGCAGAAAGAGCTCCTCAAAAGGAGAAAAAAACTGGCACATCCAACCAACGATCCCGAGTGGCAAGATGGAGTCCGCGCGCAGAGCGTCGGCGTCCGATTCTTCTCCGCGTCCACGAGCCGCACGATCGCAAGGAGGCACGCCGCGTCGCTCGCGCCGCCTGCTCGGGCAGAGTTCACCACCGACGCCGAAAAAAAAGAAGCGTGTGGCCAAGGTCACCCGTGCGAAGCTGCCCGCCAAGAAACGACCCCAAGATGAAGACCCTGATGCCACCGAGAGCGACACTGAAGTTGAGGCGACCGTGGCGGAGGCGGCGGTGGTGGAGGCGAAGATCGAGGATGGGCGGGAGGCGTCGGCGACCATCCTGAGCAAGATGCTCGATCTGGTCGGGCGCATGGAAGCCGCCGCCAAGGAGAGTGAAGCCGCTCGCACGCGCGAGCGAGCAGAAAGGGAGCAAGCGTATTGCAGCGAGCGAAGTGAAACAATGCGCCTCTTCAGCGAGGCCATCGAGCGAAGCGCGAGGCAGGTGGAGACGGTCACGGTAGCGTTCAGGGAAGCAATTGCAGCGAGTGTCCGTCCTCGCGGCGAGGCTGCACCACCGCAGGACGAACGAGGGCAAGAGGAACAAGCCGGCGAGCGACACTGCAACGTGGCGTGAAGGGTCGAGTTGTGGTTCGTTGGCGTGGAGGGGATACAGCCACATTGTCTCACTCCGGAACGTGTTCTTTGTGTCGCCAGTGGCATTTATCCGATGCAGCCTGTGTGACAAGAGCGAGAGATTCCATGCAACACAGTAACACAATATACCGCAATTGAATCATTTGAATTGGTAAGACAACCATACATGCAGTGTCTCTGAGCCTTCCAGGTACTAGCCATCTCCTTCTACGTCGCATCAGCATCACGGCCACGCTCGTGGCACCGACACGGCCACGCTCGCTGCTCCACCAGCTTGCCTATTATCTTCGCGTTCTCCAAGCGCTCGCGGTGGGTCGACTCCAGGACGGCCCGGTCGATCTCTGCATTTCTCTCCTTGAGAAGGCCAATCACCTCCAGAGCCCAGTCGTCCTGTTGCGCGAGCGATTTGAGCTCGGTCGCCGCGCGCTGCATACTGCCTCGCGCATGTCCGACAGACGCAGGCACCACGCCTTCGCGACCATGATCTTGGTTTCGCACGCGTGGCGTCGCCTGTCGAGTAGTGGGGGCGTCGTTACCATTCGTCAATGAAGCAAGGTATACTTGCATGGGCTTCGACCGGCGGTGGAGCGACTTGCAATAGGCCTCGAGCATCATGTTGATCCCAGCATGTTGATCGGCCGTGGCTGGGATCGAGAGTTCTTTCAGAATGTGCACAAGTCGCCGTCGAAGCGCCGAGGGGGACTTGCCACCACGGTAGCCTTGGTCCGTCACGGTTCTCACGACGTCCGTCATGGTTCTCGCGACGCGGAGCCACGCATCACCTCTGGGGTTCGCTCTGTGGGGCTTCGTGGCGACAATCGCGCTGATCAACATGCCGTCCTGGGCATTATCAATCCCTCTCGTGCGTGTAGCCATGGACGGGGCATTCGGCACGTCGTTGTCACCCTCTGTCTCGTCTTCCTCGTCCTCTCGGTCCGACAGGACTTCTCGGACACAGCGTCGCTTGATGGTCCGTGTTGATCGTCGCAGCGGAACAGTCACAGCTCCGTATCGCTCAAAAACTTCCTCCGTATCCACTTACTGGCCGAGACCGGAGTCTGCACGGGTGTCGTGGCTCTCCTGGGTCGCAACGAACCCAGCCGTGGCTTCAGTAGACGGCGCGGCATCGTCCACGCCGTTGCCACCGCCCTCGTCTTCGCTCGTGGCGTCACGACGTCGTTTCGGGTTGTGCGCACTATCCGCAGGCTCACCACGCGAAGGAAACAAGCCATCGATGGGAGCATCTGCAGCAGCCGTCTCTGCAGAGTCGTTGTCGCTCGGCGTTACCGTTTGCTGGGCGTGCGACTGGGCGACTTGGTTCACATCATCTAAAAGACGCGTGTGTAACTCGTGCATGGTTGCAGTCCAGCCACGAAACACGGCAGCGTGCTTGTTTGACGTGCGCAGCAGGTCGTAGAGCGTCTCAGCGACCTTGAACTCGGGCTCACTATCCCCCCAGACGTCTTCCGACACGCGGGACCAAGCATCCCACCGTTCTTCCTCGCTGGGCGCGACATACGGCCGGTGTTCGCATGCGGAACGCAGCAGGAGATGGATCGTTCTGAGCTTCTTGGCATCTTTGGTGCAGGACTGGTGTGCGTTGGGCAGTCTCGCCAAAGGCGTCTTCGTGGCTGCAATGGCAACCATCTTGGCGTGGTGAGGCCTGTCAGCGGTGACTTCCCGAATGGAACGAGACTTCGTTGGAGAGAATGAGAGAGGACGGAGTGTGAGAACATGAAGTCTATTACAATCAATAGCTCTCTGTGATTGATGTATAGGATGAGGCGGTCGATGGCCTCTTTTTCAATCTTGGCTTGTTCTCGGAAACGCTCGATCCTGGATCGGTAAGCGTGCATAACGATACCGGTTTTCGATGTCCCCACTAGCTTCAGTCTGTCGCGTGAATATGCCATGCGTCTCTGCCGCACCCTCGAATCTCCTATAAATAATATAAAGGAACGCATTCTTCATTGTCTGAAGGCTCTGTCCCCACAGGCCAACATGGTGCGGGTGAATGGACCATCAGGCCAAGCGTCAGCGCTGTACGATAGCGAGGCCACTGAAGACGAGTGCGATGTACAAGATTCTCTGGCGAGCCAAGAGAGTGAACTCCAGCAGCCACCGCCCAAACGCAAGCGAGTCTCACGCGGACGCCGCGCTCTACAGCAACTCTTAAAAGACCCACACGCGTCGTCCACGAGACCGCTGGCTCGCCACGATGCCGCGTTCAAGGCCGCGATCCAGCGAGGATGTGCGGCGGGAGTGGAGCGCCCACGACGCCGTTCTACGCCGACGCCTCGCTTCAGCATCCCCCACGGCACGACACCGACGCTCCATCTCGAACGCGATGCCGCGATCTTCCAGCTCGTGCTGGAGAAGCGCCCGTTTCTCATTCATCGCAGCACGAGAGAGGAGGAGCTCCTGGGGATGGTTGTGCGTGCGCTTAAGCCCAACGGTGTGTGGACCATAACGCGCGAATCGGTGCAACGGCAGATCGAATGGCTTGGCCATGTGCTGCTCGATGAAGACCACACTGATCACACGCAGCTCCAGGCGGCGCCGGTACTAAGAGACATAGTGGCTGAGTACTACGCCATCAGCGACACGGACATGGCAGTGCTGCTGAAGAGGCTGAACGACGAGGCACAGAACCATGGAATCACGTTCGACGATGTGCTCCTCCAAGAGGTGCTAGCGCGCCGCCCGTTTGCCGAGAAGAAGTCCAAGACGCGGGCTGTGAACGCTGCCTGGGACGAGCTCGTCACGGCGCTGAATGGACGGCTTGGCGTCAAGGTATTCTTCTCAGGCGCGAGTTGCAAGGACCGTATTACAAGACTGCGTACCGTTGCACGAGGCACGCGTTCAGATCCGCATATTGAACTGACCGAAGCCCAGCGCGAGATGATCGTTGAGCTGGAGGATATGGCGGGCACGCCTGCAGCAGCGAAGCGTCGTCGACAGCATGGGCCAAACGAAGTGGAGGAGGTCAAGTCAGAGGAGATTCCGTACGTGGCACTCGCGGCTGAAGACGATGGAAGTACCGACGAACGAGAAGTGAAACGATCGTGTCGCGAGAGTCCACACGCGCCGATTCACAGGAACGAGAGTCCACCGATGACACTGCACGAGCCGCCTTCGACAGACAGTGGTGCTGGGGGTCAACAGCGCAGCTCGAGTGGGGTTGACGTGCTACCGAGAGAAAACCGTGCTCACCGGCTCAAACATTCAATGGATCCAGTTTCGAACACACGTACGAGCGGCCCAGCTGTCCAAGAAGCCACGGGCATTAGCCCAAAGCTGGAGGAGACGCACACTGATCCGGTCATCGGATTCGGTGAGTCCTACGCGGAACGAGTGACACTACAGCGACGAGTGGAATGGCTCGAAGCGACTGTGCACACGCTGCAAGCAAGAGTGCAGGACACGGAGGCCCTGTCGGCGGCGTGGGCACAGCGACTCGCTGACGAACGGCAGCGTCATCACGCGCACGTAGAGATGCTTATGGACCTGCTAAAAAGTGAACGAGAGGCGCAGCGACAGGAGACAAAGGCGATGCTGGACACCGTCGCGGCCGAGAGGTGCGAACGCCATGAGCGGCCATTCGTGCAGTTGCCTCCACTTTTAAGGTATCACAATGGTGGATCATCTGTGGTTGAGAGTGGAGCAATGCGACAGGGAGGGAGTAGTCGAGAGCCTCCCTTTTCCACTCGCCTGCCGCGGCCGTGGTGAATTCTCTCTCGTCCGAGAATCCAGAGCAGCAAACGATCTGAATACGCTTTCCACACAACCATAATCATTACTCACAAAATGTACTGGAAGATCTGCTTGGCTAGCCGAGCTTTTTCTCAATTTGCCTGTAGAAGCGCTTGGCGTCGATCCTTCCGCGACTGACATAGTCTTCTGTGGGAAGCTACATGAGCTTAATAAACCTGCTGCTTCCTGGCATGCGGATCGTGAGCGTATGAACGCGACTCGGGTCCAAGGAGAGCCGCATCGATATTTCTCCCGTACCGTTCAAGTGGGCGGACTCGTGCGTCAGGGACTGGAACTGGAACGATGCGCTCGTGATCACGCCGATCGTGTTGGTCAACGTGTGTTGCGGGGGAAACCACTGAACAGTGTATCTGGCCGCAAATGCTGACCATGAGAGCGTCTGCCCGTCCAGCTCAACAGCATCGATGTTGCAAAAGCGAATGTCTTTGTGGGCAGACGCGTTATGGCTATCGAGGACAGTGATTTGGAGAGTCGCAGGGTGGAGCTGTGGGAGATACCAGCGCACGATCGTCTTGCCGACGACTTCGGACATGTAAGCGTCTGCTCGAGAAGAGGGGTCCATGCTGCTTGCCGCGCTTGGGGAGCGGGAGCCACCCAGTTTTCTTCCGATTGGTAGCGTGGTACTACAGGTACACTGTACGAGAAGCGACGACAATGAGACGAGGCGCAGTGCGTGGATTCCTTGGGATATCATCGAATCTGTTCGGGAATTCAACAACAGGGAATAATTTCACAAGCACATTGTGGAGGAAACCATCGAGACTAGATTTGATTTAGTTTAGAGAGGAGCAAAGCAGAAAGAATGGTACTGTAAGCTCAATTTTTCGAAGCAAGACGCAACAGATCGGAAACGTACCAAAAATAATTCAATATAGAAGGCTCCACCGCTGTTGGCTTTCCATCTACCGTCGATCTCGTCACGCGTCTGACTCTAGGATCGCTTTGATCGTCCGGAGCACACGCACGTGCTGTTGGGTGCACGCGTCGTGGCGATCTTCAAGTCGCTTGCTCATCATCTTCATCTCGTCGTCTCGCATTTTCTGGCGAACGTTGTGGCTCGATAGAGTTTCCTGAACAGCCGAGATCTCCTCCTTCATCCGTTTAAGCTCCGTCTCCTCCTCAACTGGCGATTGCTCGCCATGTCGCTCTTTCAAACCAAGCAACTCCCGCAGCCATTGCTGCTGGATATCCGTCCATTTGGCTCGGTCCGCCGCCACCACGTCCTCGAGTGCCAGTCGCTCGGTGACTTCCAACTCAATCTTCTCCTGCAATCGCTGCGTGACCGAGTCCAACGCACGGCACGTTGCGTCGTGCGTTTGGAGTGTACTGTCTTGCGTGGCCAACAAAGCCCTGTGGGCGTCGATCACGCCCTCATGGGTCCCGACCGTCTCTTCCAGCGTCCGCGTATGGTCGGCGAGCTCCTCCACCAATGCCTGCCATGACTCGGTCTCTGCTTTCGTGTCTTGCAGTCGGTCTGTGAGAACCTTCACGTTTTCCTTCACCGAAGTGCCGTCCGCCTGGAGCTGGGTGCACGCGTTGACGTAAGATTCCACACGCTCTTCCAGGGCCGTCACCTTTTGAACCGTGGTCACTTGAGCCTGTTGGAGCTGCTCGACCTGCGATAGGAGTTCTGGCGAGGCATTGGAGACGGTTGAAAGTAGTGTGGCTTTGCCATCGGCACCATCCGCCACTCGGTCGGCTTGCAGCACAGCGATCGATTGGCGAAGCTCGGTATTCTCATGCTTGAGGGCTTCATGATACGAGTGCAGGGTAGCGACTTCAGACTGGAGACGCTCGTGTGCCTGCCTACCGGCAGCGACCTCAAGCGTCAGCGTCTGCACGCGTTGAGTAAGCGTGGTCTGGGTGCGCTGTTGGTCTTGCATGGTCGAAAGCATTTGCGCCATGAACTCGTCCAATACGGCCAACGTGACGACTGTGTCTCTTCCCAATGGGTCCGGTAGGACAAGGACTCCTGCAGGCGGAGGACCCCTCGAGGCATCATGCTCTTCTTCAGGTGTTGGCGCGTCCAGTGCAACGATCTCGTGCTGATCGCTCGTGGCTTGCGGTTCGTGCGGTGGAGAATACGGCGATGCTATCACCAAAACCTGATCGTTGCCGGACACGTGGACCGCGGGAGCATCCGTCGTGCTGATGTCGACTGCCGTCGTTTTCTCGACTGCCTTTCCAGTTGAGGCATCGTCGGCCAACAGCTTCACGAGATCGTCGGCGGTGTCGGCATCGAGGTCTTCCAAACCATGATCTCCAGTGTTTGGCTCGGCCATGACTAGCTCTTCCACCGGCGCATGCGGTGGTAGCGTCGCTGAAGGCGTGAGATTCACGGTGCGGCGCACGGCACGCCGCGACGCCTCTATCCGCGCGTCCCACAGCCGCTTGCGTGACGACACCACGGGATTCATGACGATTGCTGGCGTCGATGGCAGCGAGAGGGACATCAGCGGCAGTTGTCGTGATGCTCGTGTGGGGGAAGAACGAGTCGACGTGGGGGCGCTCGCACGACGAGCCCTTGGCATTCCTGACTGGGAGCCCGCCGTTTGAGTCGCTTGGTGTAGAGGTGTGGCGACTTCTTCGCTCTTCTCCTCTTCCTCAGTCGCTCCAGCAAAAGCGCCACCTTGAGGCAGTTCCATGGAATCATCCGTATCCCCCGTCATATCCACGGTGTCGTGGCGTACCACGTGGTCTTCCTCCGCGGCGGCCTTTTCCAGCAGCTCGCGCAGCACAGCGTTCTGCGGCAGCGGCGCATCCATTCCAGTCGACGCGACCGCGACACGGAACTGCGCAATCAGCTGCTTGTACAGTTGCTCGGCGCGCCGCGGCTGGAACGCGTCGCGACTCCAGCGGCTTCCTTTGAACGTGCCGAGCTCGGCCACGACGGCATCAGCGACCTGCTGCCACTTGCGATAGCTGCTGCCGGCGCGGTGTGCCTGGAACAGCGCGACTGCGTGGAGCAGCGCGATGGTCTCAGCCTCTTCACTGGCGATGCGGCGCTGCGTTCGCTTGGGCACGGAGGTCATGGTTTCCTTGGCGCGCGGCGGTTGATCGCCATGTTCTTCGCGCCAACAGCGTTTCCGTCTCTATGCGGGTGCCCGCATCATCAATGGGACCATCACTCCTGAAATTTCGAACCTAACTAAAAATATCGAACCAACCGCACGAGATTGGTTTGTAACCGGAGGTGCGCCTCGGAGGGACCCGCCATCCGTGCGTGATGGACTAGCAGCGGGATCCAGGTGCCCTGTATCCCACTGGCAGCTCGCGTGTCGATGCCGGTGCTCTGGGCGGCCCCCAGTCGAATGCTGCTGCCGGGAGGACGAGGTTACGCTTGCCGTTGGTGTTGATACCGCAATGCTCCGTGCCGTGCCCTGTATGCGCACTCTAGTAACCATACACCCAGCAGCAGTCGAATGACCCCGACCCAGTTGCGTCCATCAGGATAGGGATGATAGTTGTTGATATGGCGTCGCCATGCGTGTGCGACCATTGAAGATTGCCATCACACTGCTTCCTGCAACTTGCCAGGTACATACCTTACGGCTTTTTGCAACATACGAGCAACATAAACCTCCACTGTACCCCCTTTGTTCGTTGAGGTTACACCACTATCCAGTTGTTTGCAACCCGACCCGACTCTATCTCAATATTTGAAATCCAAGGCATGGAAATGCTGAGAACCTTTCACCCACTTCTCTATCACTCCCCAGTCTTCCATTCCTAATATTTGACATCGGTTCATCCAAATGTCGAGAAAACCGCCACCCAGAGCTCTTCACCACTCGCCCAAGAGAGACCGTCGCCCCGCGTCCCCTCCTCCCGCACTCGCAAATGGCCGACGACGACGTGTCCCTGGCGCGCGCCAAGCGCAAGGTGCGCAGTGGCAGCGCCCACGACGACGGGATCCCGGCAGACCCGGTCCCGCTGCTCACGCCGTCCAAGCGGTATCCTGCCGACGCCGCGTCGCCGTCGTCGCTCGCCGACTCGTCGTCGCCGCTCGTGATTGCGCGCAGTCCGTCCGATACGTCCAAGCTCTGGGCGACGCGCATCGCTGCCACGCAGCGCATGGCGAGTCGGCGCCGCAGCGCCGGCGGTGCCCACAACGGCGACAAGACCAGTGCTGCTAGGCGCCGCGCGCTGTCGCTGTCGCCGGCGGCCGCATCGTTTGAGGCGTCCGTGTCCATTACGACGTCGCTCGTGGTCCAGAAAGAGACGCCACGCAAGACGCCGCCGAAACGCCGTCGCGCGAGCACGAGCAGGAGCGAGGAGAACCAGTCGAATGACGGCGGCGACGACGACGTTGAAATGACCGAGGACGACGACGACGCCGTGAGCACCATCACGCCGGAAACGGAAGATGAGACGGTCGGAGACAGCAAGGCAGAGCCCAGCAAGCGGGAGCTGCGGCCGCGGCGACCAAAGCCGACGCCGCCACTGCCGCCACCGAAACCGCGCGCGAGCACGCGGAGGCGATCGACCAGCCGTGGGAACAACGACGACCAACGGCCGGTCACTGGTGGCGATGTCGAGATGCCACACGCAGAAGACGAACACGGGGAAGACCGGTCCGAGTCGCTGCCATTAGAGTCGGTCGCAGAGACCGAGCTGCTCGAGTGCAAGGTCAAGGTCGAACCAGAGGTCGTCATCAAGGAGGAGCAACAGAGGACGAGACCGCCGCTCGAAGCGTCGCCATCGAGGCGGCGGCCTCGGCTTGTGGCTACAGAGCCAGCGGAATCCGAGACAACCGACGAGCCATCGCAAGACGTCGAGGCACTGACCGAGCGATTGGCCGCGCTCGCGGCATCGCTGGCGACGGAACAAGCTGAGAAGGCCGCGTTAAAGCAAAAGGTCGATGCCCTCGCGTCACGGCTGCGTGAGAGCGAAGAAGCGCAGCAGCGGCTCGCGAGTCAAGTGGCTTCCCTCACGGCGGCGCTGGTCACAGTGAAAGAAGAGACCGCATGAGGGGTCTTGAATTCCATCGCTTGGTGCCACGACGAGAATCCCCGGCGTGGACTGAAATCTGCGACGTGTGGTAAGATGGAAATCAACTGGTTCGCACCCTATGAGATTGATGTGCGCTAATAGAATCTTGCACAGTCTATTGATGAGGTCATCACCCCTGCACGAGCGAATGCTACAGTTGATAAGGCACGTATTCTCTGAGAAACTCCCTTTCTCCCACTTTCTGCCATTCGCCTTTGTTCCTCCACACAGTCAAAGGCACGTCGTCTTTTTCCCTACGCTAGCGATGTTGACGACTATGAACCGGCCTCACTCTCGCCGCCACGACGCCACGACAGCGACAAGGACGCCAAGGACGCCAAACGATTTCAGCGGCTGCTGGAGGCCGTGGCCGCGAGCCGACCGTTTGCTGCACCCACTCCGAATGCGCGGGCAGAGGCCTGGTGGTGTGTTCGTGCGGCTGTCTGGAAGGACCGCGTGCCAGTGTTCGACGTCGAAGAGACGTTTTACGACCTCATCCGGACGCCGAAGTGTTTGCTTCGTGGGTGGACGGAGAGCATGCACGAGTTGCTCGCGCGTCTGGCGGACGATGTCAAGGGTGTCAAGCGGTCTTGTGCTCGGCGGACCCCGCAACCTCAAGCACTTGCCAACAGTGCAGCGATGGAAACGGTCCGCGAAAGTGGCGAGGCTCACGTTGACGCCAGCACAGGAGACAGTGACCCTCCTCCAGGCGACAGTGTGTCGAATTCCAAGCGTCCTCGAGCGGCCGCGACCGAGGATGAAGTGAAAGAAGAAGACGAGCCGGACGGCGTGGAGGGCGATGCTGCTTCGGCTGCTACCGCCACACCAGCGAGTGATCCAAGTCGGGAGGTCAGTGGGGAGCAGCTAGCAACTGGAGAGTCCGAAAACGGTGGCAGTGACGAGGACACGGCAACGCTTCAACGGCCGTGCTTGGCGCGGAAGGCCAAGCGACGTTGCGTCCGTCCAGCCCTATCTGATGAAGACAGTGAGGAAGAGGAAGAAGACGAGGACAACTCCCAGAGCACACGGGTTGACTGGGTCCAGAACGCCATGTTGGCGCGCGCGATTGTGGCTGAGAAGCCCCACAAAGTCACGCCGCGACGGGAAGGGTGGTCTCGCGTTGCGACTAGCGTGGCCAAGCAAGGATACGTTGGCACTGCGCTCAATATCCCACGGCAATTCCAGTCCATCTTGAAGCATCTCTCAAATTCTGCGATGGCACGTCAGCATGGCGAGCTCTGCGCAATGCTCCGTGGCTACTGCAAGAAACTGCGTCGGCCGACGAAGCTAATGCAGATGTTCCTTGCGTCGCTGGACAAGGACGTCGACACGTTGCGGCAGGCATCCCGGCACGTTGTGGACCAAGGCGACGGCTCCACGGCAGCGGAGCCCGCATCTGCGGGGCGTGCTCAAACGCGCGTGGATATGGCGACAGCGGCGGCACCACAAGGTGCTGACTGGGAACTCCAAGTGATCGGTCTGCTCAAGGCGAGAAATGCCCAAATCGACCGGTTCATCTTGGAGTCGAGCGGCTGCGAACGCATGGAGAATCTGAAGATCATCGAGAAGCTGGTGGAGCAGCGAGCGTGTTCGTGTCGGTGCCGTGGTGGTGGTCGAGACGATGATGAAAGCGTGAGACGGTAAAAGAGACACTGTGGGTGTAGGGGAGGTGCGGGAGACACTGCAGATTTGGTTGTCTTTATTGGTTTAATCGAGTCAATTCCATTTACTTTGTTAGTTTGCTTTGCACGGGATCTCAAGAAATCAATAAGCGCGTTTGTTTACGGCTGCTAACTCTATTCGTTCGACTGCTCACATTCCTCTACGGGAGACTAAGGTCGCGCCGCGTGAGCCACGCGACGGTTTCAGTGTGGGGCGTGTGGGGCAGCATGTCCACGGGCTGCACAAAGTCCACAACGTACGCACTGTCGCCATCCCTTCCGTTCTCGGTCAGCATCGCCAAGTCCCGCGCCTGGGTCTGCGGATTGCACGAGACGTAGCAGATCCGAGGTGGCGCGAGGGAGCGTAGCAGCGAGATCAGTTTCTTGTGAAGCCCGGCGCGGGGCGGGTCGACAATGACAACATCCGGACGCGTGGCGGCATCCCGGCTGAGCTGCTCAAGCCGATCCGTGATCTCACTCCACTGGGTCGACAGGTCCAAGTGGTGGAACTCCATCTTGTCGCCGTACCCGTTGAGTGTTGCGTTCACACGGGCCCGTTCAACGGCCGCCTCGACAAGCTCAATGCCCAGCAGCCTATGCACGTGCGGCCCCATGCAAATGCCGATACTGCCGACGCCACAGAAGAGATCCCATACAATGGGCTTGGTCTTCGAGGACATCAACGCGAGTTCATCGCGCACGACGCTGTAGAGAATCGAGGCCTGCGTCGAGTTGGGCTGGAAGAAAGAATCCAACGAGACTTGGAACGCGTGGTCGAGGATCGAGTCCTGGAAAAACGCACGACCATGGAGCGTTCGTTCCTTTGGCATTGCGGCGACGTCCTCGGGTGTCAGCTCTCCTTTCGATACGCGATGGCGAAGCGCCTCGTCGTCGACGCGCTGCATGATCGACACGAGCTCGCCATCGCTGCGGTCAGCGATGAGCTGGGCGACGAGCTGCTCGAGCAGACGCTGCTGGTCGCCATCCATGGTGGTCGTGACAAATCCGACCATGAGCTCGCGTTTACCAGCCACGATTCCACGCCGCAACACGAGGTGCTTGAGGAACCCGTCGTTGGAATGAAAGTCATACGCTTCTATACCGAGCTCCTCACACAGCGAGCGGGTCAGCTCGAGCAATGTATTGCAGGCTGCGTCCTGGACAGCGCACGAGTCGATAGAGAGAAGCCGAGGGTTCCACTGCACGCGCTTCTTTTGGTGCCGCGCACGTCGTGTGCCCACGGACGCGACCGGAAACAAACCGAGCGTGAAGGTCGCAGGCGCTGCACTCTCTTCGTCTGCTGTCACTTCGCTCGCGAGCCGCCAGCGACCCGTGCTGCAGGTAAACTCCATCTTGTTGCGGTACGCGTACAGTCCCTGGTCAGTCTCAACGCCGCGGATGCGGCGCACAGGCTCTCGCATTTCAATCGCCTTCAAGACCGTCTCGACGCGCTGCTGCTTCTGCTCTAGTTGCTGCGCATAGACCACGTTCTGGTGCTTGCAGCCGCCGCACACACCAAAGAATTTGGCGCATGGTGGCGTGGCGATGCGGTGTGCACTGGGCGTCACCACGTCGAGCAGCTCGGCGTACATTGGCGAGTGCTGGTGCCTGGAGGACGCGTCCTTTTCCCAAATGTTGACGCGCAGTGTGTCGCCCGGCACGCCAAACGGCACACGCAGTGGCCGCGCAGTCGCGTCAGTCACGGCGACGGCATCACCATCATCGTTCAACGCCACGACAGTCTACTCAATGATGATACAAACAAGTGAGACCACCGGAACCGGATCAGAGATATTGAGGAGCTACGCACCGCTGTGACGGCGCGCTTGGCGTGCGGAGCACCAGCATGTCCGCGCGTATTGAGATAGCGAAGTGGCCACCCATGGGTGACGCTCGTATTGATAGCAGCGGCGATGGAGCGCGGCGCGCGCGTCACGAGCGCAGTCATGATCCGGATCGTCAATGAACTGATTCAATGGACCCAACACACTGAAGCGCTAGCCTATAATATAGGGCATATCTCACTAATATAGGCCCTATATTAGTGAGATATGCCCCTATATTAGTTAACCTGCGGCCTATTTTGGGTTCCTGATCATGGAAAATGGCTGAAGTCTTGCATCGCCACCATCTCTGCGCACCTGCAGGGCACGAGATTCTGCAAGTGCCCGCCTCAGTTCTTCCTCCGTTCCTGCAAGTTGAGTACAACCAAGTAGTATGATTACACACAATAGCTAAAGAAACAGAGGCAAAAGAGACCCTACAGACAACGAACCAACACTCCGCCTCGCCCTTGACGACGCCACGTCACCTCCCGCCACGCGCGTGCTGCTGCTTGACCAGCTTCGTTAGATTAGCAACCATGTCGAGTCGGCGCTCCATGGCCACGAGCACTTTACTGAGCTCGCGGTGGACGTTGTTCTCGACGTGGGTCGCCAGCGCGAACGTCGAGACGCAGAGATCGGCACTGGTACCAGTCGGTGCTTCGTCTTCGGCAGGCGCTGGTGCTAAAATCGACGACGATGGCGGAGGAGCCGTGGCACCCCCGCGCGCTGGCAGTGGTGGTGGCTCGGCTTGATCGGCGTCCTGCGTAGGCGGCCGTGTGATCCGCACGGCGTAACGCTGGAGCTTCTCTTCTAAACGAGGCGTTAACTTGTCTCGGAACTTCGAACCGAGAGGGGATTCCATCGCGCGCTTGAGGCACTGGTACCGGGAACCAAGGGCTTGCACGTTCCGCCCATGGAGAGCATTCTGCACCGGTAGCTTGGCCGCGACGTGCGCCCACGCATTGGACTTGGGTTCTGCGAGATGCGGTGCGTGCTCCAGTAGGAGGTCGACGAACTGCTCGTCGCTTGCGTGGTCCACGTCACGCCTGGGCGTGGCGTTGGGTCTGGTTTTCTGTGCCTTCATAACTTTCCGAGTCTTGCGCGGCGGTCGAGCCGCCTCGGTGTCGTGTCGCGCGAGGCGACGACGCGTCGGCAGATCGTTGGCAGACGCCTCTGCCTCGCAGTCGCCGTCATTGTCCTCCGTGGCGCCGGCGCTCGGTTCGAGCCAGATCTTGAAAAAGCGCTTCCAGAAGCTTGTGCCGCTCAGGTGAAACTATGACAGACGTACCGAGTCGGTACTCAGCGACCAGCTCGCTGAACCGCGCTTGAACCTCGAATTTGCCCTCGCGGAGGCCCCACACTTCGTGTCTCACGAGCTGCCAGGCAGCTCGCTGAGCCTCTTGGGTCTCACCTGCGTAGGGTTGATGCTTCTTCACGGCTCGAAGCAGTCGGATGGTCGACGACGGGGTCTCGCGACGGCGCGTCGACACACGGGGCTCGGCCACACGCACCAGAAAGTCGTCTGGATCATTCATTGCAGCTCGGTGGGTATTCAAGAAATGAAGACGCCAACACATTGAGGCAAAGCTTTCGCTAAATTGGCAAACTGTGGTATGTGGAGGCCGCACTCGCCACGTCTCAGGGACCGCTCAGTATTTCCGACTGTGCGTATCCCATACGACGCAAGATATGCGACTGTCCACTGATGCGTGCTTTTTTTTCTGGTAACCTAAGGTTTGAACTTTGAAAGAACGATTGGATTGCGATCTGTCGCCGCGCGCCGCTTCGCCGGGAACATCTACTAGGCTGAGACCGTCGCGCTTTTGCGTGGTCGCGCACAGCTCAGTGACTTTCAATGCATTGACAAACATTCATCCTAGGTTGAAGGGGCACGAGTTGAAGGTGGCATGCTTCTATTCAGGTGAATGCAGCCGTGACAGTTCTCCTGCTACGTGATGATGATGATGAAGCTGAAGTCTATTACGCGCAATAAATGTACCTAGTAGCTTCAGAGACGGCCGTGAGGCCCTACAACACAACAGGGAAGAAGCCGCGGCGATCGACAGTGTCGGTCAACCACGGACGGAGGTCATT
>JAADXL010000774.1:0-17538 GCA_023337755.1 Pythium aristosporum | reverse complement strand
TCTCTCTCTCTCTCTCTCTTATCTATTTCACCGATGCTGACCTGTCATCTTGTTTTGCGCTCGAAAGTAAGGGACGCACCGTTCAACATCATGACTCGGGACTGCGCGACCGCATCGACGCACAGCAGCTCTCCCTCTCTCTCGCGCGCCCGCACGCGCTGAACGCTCATCGTTGGCTCGCGCTTCCCCGTCGTCGGCGTCGCCTCTGCGTCGGCTTTCAGCGCACGGTCGATCCGCTCGTACGTCGGCCTTGATGACGGGCGCTCGGCATTTTCGGGTCGCTTATGCTCAGGGCAGTCGGCGTTCCCCCGTGTGAATGACCCGCTCTTCTTTAGTCCCTTAGCTTGGTTTAGTTCCAATCGAACAATCTCAATTCGGAATTCCATAATCAACATAGTAGGTGTCAAAAATGCCCAAAAAGTGGTTCATGAAGCAGAGCGAAATGTGAGCTATTAATAACCGAGGTGGGAACAGCTCCGGGGCCTGGTGACCCGTTTGGCCGAGTTGTTACTCTACTTCACTGATACGATACAACATCAGAGTTTCCATTCGGTCCATTCAATGTGCTTGTCTCCCTTCGCTTCTCTGTGGCGTCCTTTTCTCTGTCTCTGTCTCTCTCCTACCCACACTGGCTTATCTCGTGACGCGGAACGAGCGCACCTTGGCCAGCAGCTCCTTGGCTTCGCCCGTGGCAAAGTGCGTGCGCACAGGCTCGAGGATTCTACAGTCACACCACACAAGCACTTCCAGTCAGTTCCCTCTCCCTCCCCAGATTCATACGACAGCAACAGCAAACGTACTCGTTGAGGTGCACCGTGAGCGCGGCCTTGAGGTCGTCGCCCTTGACCTCGTGCGCCACAAACGCCGGCTCGAGCTCTTCGTAGGTCGCGAACGTCCTGCCGCCAATGGTCACGCCGTCGCGCTTGTCGCTCTGGACGCGCGGGAAGATAATGTGCTTCATGTAGTCGAGGATCGGGTTGGCCTCAACGACGCCCTCGGGGCAGAACGCGTTCTGGATCTTGCGCGCCACGTCCTCGGCCGCGTCCTCCATGAAGATGGCCGACTCCGGGTCGCTCTTGGACATTTTCTCCTGGCCCTGCTTGAGCCCCATGAGCATGTGGTGGCTCAGAATAATGGGCTTGAACTTCATCTTGAGCAGCTCGCAGTAGTCGCGCGCGAGCATATTGATCTTGCGCTGGTCCATGCCGAGCTGGCAAATGTCGGCCCGCAAGAAGAAAATGTCGGCGCACTGCATGAGCGGGTACAGGATCTGCGCCGCCGGCATGCCCGTGGCTTCCTTGCGGCCCATGATCGTGCAGCACTTGACCGTGCGCGCGATCGTCGTGCGGCGCGCAATGTCCATGACGCGCACCCAGTAGAACGCGCCGTTCTTGATGATCTCGTCCGAGGCCCAGAGAAACTGCACGTTCGTCATGTCCATGCCCGTCGACTTCCAGATCTCGACCATGTACTTGCCGACCGTGCGGATCTTCTCGAGGTCGCCGCCCATCTTACTGTTGAGCATGGCGAACCAGTCGGCGACCCAGAACCGAAAGACGGCGCCGGCCGAAGTCAGGCGGTTCACGTTCACGGTGCGCAGCACGCCCTGCGCAATGTGCATGCGGCCCGACGGCTCAAAGCCGTCGTAGCACACGGGGTGCAGCTTCTTCTCGAGAAGCGCCGCCAGCTCGCTCTCCTGGATGCACTCTTCGCCGACCTTGCGGCTCACGGCGTAGCGCTCGTCGTTGGACGCGAGCGCCGACGCCTGCCACACGCGCGGGTCGCTCTCTTCCGGGTACGCCGGGATCGACAGCGTCACCAGCTTGTCGCCGTCCGGCACCGCCGACACCTTGAGCTTCTTGATGTTGGTCCACAGCTTCTTGAGCTCGCCCGAGGCAAAGTGCGCGCGCACGGGCTCCAGCAGCGCGTTCAGGTACTTGGATAGACACGGCTTGAGATCGGCCGGGTGCACTTGCTCCGCCACGTACGCCTGCTCGAGCTCGGCGTAGGTCGCAAAGACGAGGTCGCCGCCGTTCTTTTCGCTGCGCTCGAGCGTTACGCCGTCGCGTTCGTGGAGCGGGAACACGAGCAGCTTCATGTACTGCAGGATCGGGTTCTGCACCACGTCGCCCGGCGGACAGTACGCCTTCTTGATCTTGACGTTGAGCTCGGCGGCCGTGTCGTCCATGTAGATGGCCGACTCGGCGTCCGTCGTGTTCATCTTGAGCTGCTCCTGCTTGAGCCCAAAGAGCAGCGGGTGCGACACAAACGCCTTGCTCTCGACCACATTCGTGACGTCCAAGTACTCGCGCACGAGCGCATTGCCCGGGTCCTGGTCGGCGCCCAATTGGTGAATATCGGCGTCCAGCAAAAAGCCGTCCGCCACCTGCATCAACGGGTACATGACGCGGTTCGTGTTGCCCGTCGGGTCGTCCACGCTGCGGCCCATGATGGGCGCGCACTGCTGCACGCGCTCGACCGAGAAGCGGCCCGCGACGTCGAGCACACGCGACCAGTAGGCGCCCGAGTGGCGTGCAATCTCCGACGACGCCAAGTGGATCTCAAGGTTGGGCTGCGACTCCACGTCCAGTCCGAGCGCCTTCCAGACTTCGACCATGTAGGCCGCGACCTGCTGGATCTTCTTCTGGTCGCCGCCAAACTTGTTGTTGAGCAGCGCGTGCCAGTCGGCGACCCAGAGCTTGACGTGGCAGCCCGCCGCGAGCAACCGCTTGGCGTTCAGCACGCGCAGCAGACCGCTCGCGAGCGTCACGCGTCCCGACGGCTCAAATCCATCGTACGCCACGGGGTGCGCCTTGCTTTCAAAGAGCGCGCGCAGGCGTGCCTCCGTCTCGGGCGACAGCGGCGCGTCCGCGATCTGCGCAAACGTAGCGAGCTTCTCGTCGACGGAGAGCGAGGACGGCGTCAGCGACGAAGACGGCGCGTCGCCGATGCGCAGCGCAGAGAAGCCGGGGAGAACGTCCGTGCTGGCGGCGGCCGTGGAGGGAGCGGGAGGGGGCGTAGCAGTCGCCATGGGAGAGCAGAATCCTTTGTGGCTCGAGCGAATGGAGCTGCTCTGGTGAGCCGAGGAGCTCCAATGGGTTGGTTGCTTCCACCACATCTAGACGTGATGTTTCTAGATTATTACGCTTGTAGATGCTTAGTTTAATGTATTTAGGGTAATGGACGGTTCGATGTTTCGTCGAGATTTGTCTTGGGAAGAGAATGATGGTGAGGTGGGGATGATGGAAAATGCTCGTGGTCTACGGGGATCTGCAGCTGTGCTTGTGCGTGTGAACGACGCGCAATGGCGAGTGTCTTATCCATCTCTGGGCAGTGTATTACACTCGGATAGGAGCAAGCTGAGGGTGGTTGAGGAGGCGCGAACGAAGGGGTTACGTGGCTGCGTCTGTAAACGATGCTCCTGCTGCCGAGGTTCTCCACGTGGAAATACGTGATAACGCGCCTGACTGAGAAGAACATTAGGCGCTGGAGGAGGCATTTTGCTCCAGGCGCTGGCGCACGGCATCGGGCAGTTCCTTTCCGTAGATGCACTCGAGAATGCGCAGTTTGGGCGTACGGGCGCGCGACTTGTAGAACTCGTGATGCTCGCTGGTGTATGACGACACGTTCTCGAGTGCGACCAGTTCATCGTCAAACACCTTGAGGTAGATGTGGCACGTGATCACCTGGCCGGCCTTGAACGCGTCCTCGGGGCCGTCGCTCGTGAGCGTAACTTCAATCTCTTCACGATAGTAACTCGCTTCGTCCACGCCCTCGAGAATGTCAAGCGCACGCAGCGTATCCTTGTCGACGCGGAAGAGCTCACCAGGCACGGCGTACGGCTCCTCAGCGCCCGCCCGCGGCCGGTAGAGACACGGCACTTTGCGATCCTTGCGCACCACGAGGCAAAAGTCGTAGCGCGTCGTCACGGCCTCGCAAAGGAACTCGGCCTTTTGCAACGAGCACGCCGGCCCGAGGTAGTCTTCATAGTTGAGGAAGCCGCGCTTGAGCGTGCCGTAGACAAACACGAGCGTGTCGAGCGGCGCCGCCATGATCCCGTTTCGTCGGTCCGGCGAGGTGATGGAAGAACGAAGAATTGATGCGCAAGCAGATCCCATCGTCAAATCTGCGACGTGTGAGGACGAATACCGTCCCTCTATTTAGGTTCACTACAGTAAGTGTTGAGGTTTTATTATCCTTCGTCGAGGTTTTATAACCAAAAGTGGGTGACCACGGCATGTTTCTTTGAATTGCAATTGGCACTCCTGGAATCGCCAAGGGGAACCGCTGCTATGGAAGACGACGGCGCGATCGGCCGCGTGACGCCGCCACGGGACGCGCACTTGCGTGATGACGATGGTACGTGCATTAAGCTAGTAATTTTCCATCGATTGAGGTGCCTCCCAGCGGCTAACTCGCTCTGGGGACGCGTAGACGCCGTGGAAAAGATCGTGACCGAGTCCGTGGACGTGTACTTGCTCGCGCCGGAAGACGACCGCGAGATCGAGCTCAAGGACTTTACCATCATGAAGCCCAAGAACAACAAGATGCACCGGCTCGTGCGGTACTACCCGCGCTGCGAGATCTCGTACCGTGCCGTGCCGCCGCCGCCGCCCGAAGAGAAGATCGTGACGTCGCCCAATGGCACCCACACGACGACCATCACGACGACCCACCGCCACAACGGCGGCTTTAGCAACCCAAGCCGCAACGCCGAAGTCTTCCGCTTGAAGAGGCGTTTGCTCAAGGAGTATTACGCGGCGATCAAGAAAGACCCGACGTTTCTGTCCATGGACGATGAGACCATGGACGCGCGAAGCTACAGCGCCGGCAGTCAGCAGTACACGGGCAGTGCCGGTCAGTTCAATATCCGATCAACATACCGGCGCCCCATGTCACCGGCGAACTGGGGACCGAGCGACCAGGACCACCACCAAGACGGCTGTCCGCCGTCGCCACCGCCGCTATCCATGTTCCCACGGTACCGCCGCGTGATCGTCGGCGACGAAGACTACGTGCCGCTCACGTCACAGCTCATGCCCAAGCTCTCGTGGAAGGCGCGAGCCAACTATATCTCGTCCCTGTGGCCCGAGATCGCGCCGGTCGACGACGACGAAGAGATTATGAACTACTATGGGCTTGAAGTGCAGATCATCAGTGACGAGGAGCGCAAGAAGGAACTCGACGCGGCGAACAAAGCTGCAGGAGATGCGAACGAAACAAACGGAGACCGCAGTGGGCCGGCCGTGGTGGATGCGGGGATAGCGTCGCCAGTCAAGAGCGAACCAGTCGACGCTGCTGGTGAAGAAAAAGAAGCGGACGACGACGACGACGACGAGTCGGGTCCGGAAATGACGGTTGAGACACGCAGCGCCGCGAAACTGAAAGACGCTGAGTCCAAAATCTTACCCGTCGCGACCAAGCAAGACGACTGGGTGCAGTGTGACAAGTGCCAGAAGTGGCGACGGCTCGCGAGTGCGTTGCTATTGGGCTCCTTACGGCTACAAGAGTATCTTATTTTCTGACCTGTGTGCTTCTGTCTTTCTCGAGTAGGCCACGTCAATGTGAATGATCTGCCCGCGACGTGGTACTGCAAGATGAACCGCTGGGACAAGCGCTTCAACGTGCGTACTCCCCTCTCTGTCGCTCCTGGGCCCAGTGGTCTCGTTCTGACGGTCGTTGTGGAAACGTAGAAATGCTCGGCCCCCGAAGAAAAGGTCGTGGTGCCCATGAAAGAGGCCGACTTGGTGGTCTACCGTGAGCGGCGATTCGCGCAGGACTTTTTACAGCGCATCAAGCGCATGGAAAAGGCGGTGCAGCAGTACAAGTACTCGGACATGCGCGACGACACGGGCGAGCGACAAGTCGTAACGTGCGTCGAGTGCTTCAAGAAGCGTGCGTTGATCAGCGGCATGGACGCGCGTAAGATCGCGCAGCCGTTTGTGTGCTGGATGAACAGTTGGGACGAGATGCACGCGAGTTGCAGTGCGCCCCAAGGCCCGATCCCACCCCGCCAGATTGACATGCAAGCGAACGCGGGGTCCTCATCCGGTGGTGGAATTGGTGCTGCGGGCGATGACGGCAAGTCGCAGAGTGGCGGCGCGGGGGCCAAGAACACGGGCGGTGCATCCAGCATAGCCTCGAAAAAAGGCTCCTCGTCCAAGCCGTCATCAGGCAACGGCAGTAGCAGCAAGCCCGCAGCCAAGCGAAAACCATCGGACAGCTCCGCGACGAGCGGTGACAAGACAAGTGGTGCTGGTGGAAATGGGGGAGGAGACAAGGCGACTAGCTCCTCTGGAAACGCCAAGAAGCCCAAGCGACGGTAGGGTCAGTGGATGTATTGGATTTAATTGGTTCCTGTGGGAACCTTTCTTTGCCCCGCCATCCTTTCCAGAGAATGTAGTTGGTGGCGTCCGTCGTGCGACACGTCGAGCGTGTCGGTGGCCAGCAGCAACCTCATTTGATGGACCAGACTTTACTCGGGCTCGGTCAGAATGCGTACAAACTCCGGGCGCTCAGCGGCGGTAGCGTCACGCGGATGGGCAGAAGGCCCCGCAGTTCAGTCAGGAGATCCACGAACGGAACACGCGGGTCGCGATAAACAACATGTGATTGGTGTGTATAGTCTCGTACCACGTCCCTACGGAGCACCTATCGGTGATGGTGAGCAGCTCCTTGACGCCCCCGCCCTTGTGATAGTCGGTGCCGCCACTGTCATTGACACTGTGGGCGTTAGGACGCGCGAGTTAGTTCATCTTGCCCACAAAGGTGTTGCCATTGCG
The DNA here is from genome assembly GCA_023337755.1 of Pythium aristosporum. Lineage (NCBI taxonomy): Eukaryota > Oomycota > Peronosporomycetes > Pythiales > Pythiaceae > Pythium > Pythium aristosporum. The sequence continues at coordinate 10,756 of JAADXL010000774.1, read as the reverse complement.
CTCGGCGTTTGCCTTGGCTTGCTTCCTGCTGCCCTTTCGATCCAGCATTTTGACGGCTTCATCGGCTTGAAGTTTCGACAGCGCGCCCTTTCCTGTAGTGCTCCACAGTTCCAGCTTTTGCTCCTTTGCCATCGTTGCTGTCGCCGTCGCCGGGGTTGTCTAGCGTTTAACGAGCTCCACAAACTTCACGGCATCCTCTCAGCGAGTACCACTTGGACGGAGAGGTTATCGGCCTTGCCGCTGGAGACCTCATCGCGCGCTGACGCCCGCGCAGCCTCGTTCAGTGACTTCTCACCGTTCAACAGATCCAACGAACCGGTCGATGGCGTCGCGCACGAGAGCCTGGATCATCGACTCGGTGTTGGCGCCGTTATACTAGTACCCCCTCTCGGATCTTTGATGACCGGAGAGTCTCTGATCATCGTGAACCAACCGCCACGTAATCTACGTCGTGCCCGAGCCCATGAGAGTTCATGGACGAGATCTCAATCTGTTGAAGGGCCGATGGGTACAGTCTCACACGTCCATTTTAATGTGTACCACTTTAATTTTGACACCACTTTGTGTGTAGACCTCAGACCAATTAACGTGGTACACATAATAATGAAGCCAGATATGTGTGGACCACCTGAGTTATTGTGGCCATCGAGCATAGAAATCCAAGGGCTCACATCTGTCAATCAATCCGGCGGAATGTTCGGGAAGCTCATGCTGCGCTCGCGCGTGGGCTATGCTGCTGCGCGTCATGGTCATGCGCCGCGTCTCGTCTCTACGCGCTTCTCGTCCTCGTCGTCGCTCGTGCCGCTGGGCGGCGGCGCGGCGTCGCGGAACCCGGATCTGATCCCCGAGGAGGTCGTCCACGAGCTCAACAAGTACATTGTCGGCCAGGAGGACGCCAAGAAGGCCGTGGCCATTGCGCTGCGGAACCGCTGGCGCCGCCGCCAGCTCAAGAGCGACACGCTCCGCGCCGAGATCTCGCCCATGAACATTCTCATGAGCGGCCCCACGGGCTCGGGCAAGACGGAGATCGCGCGGCGGCTCGCCAAGATCAGCGGCTCGCCGTTCCTCAAGGTCGAGGCCACCAAGTTCACCGAGGTGGGCATCTACGGCGCCAATACCGACTCGATGGTCAAGGACCTCGTTGACGTGGCCGTCGACATGGAGCGCGACCGCATGCAAAAGCAAAACGCCGCGGCCGCGCTGGCGCGGGCCATTGACCGGCTAGTGGATCTGCTGGCCAAGGAGTCCACTACCGTCATGAGCGAGGCGGCCCGGGCGACGCTGCGGGACCAGATTGCGAGCGGCAAGGCCGACGCGCGCCGCGTGCGCGTGACGCTGCGGACGCTCGCCAAGAAAACGGCGGCCCGCGGCGCGCGCGGCTCCGACATGATGCTGGAGATGCCGCCCGAGCTCGAGAACATGATGGGCCAGCTCAGCAACCTCATGAACATGCGGATGGGTGGCAATTCTCACGGTAATAACGCCAGTGGCAAGGACTCTGGCGCCCAGGAAATGACGGTCAAGGACGCGCTGCCGCGACTCGAGGCCGAAGAAGCCGACAACATCCTGGACGAAGACCAAGTGGTGAAGCAGGCCATTGAGAACGTCCAGCACAATGGCATCATCTTTCTGGATGAGATCGACAAGCTCGCAGGTCCGGACGATGGACGCCAGGGCGGAGGTGGCGGTGGTGCCTTCCGCAAGGGCGAGGGCGTCCAGAAGGAGCTGCTCGCGCTCACGGAAGGCTGCGCCGTGCAGACGCGCTATGGACTCGTGTACACGGACCACATTTTGTTTATCGCGAGCGGCGCGTTCCATCGGTGCAACCCGTCGGATCTTCTGCCCGAGCTGCAGGGCCGTCTGCCCATCCGCGTGACGCTGTCGCCGCTGGGCGCCAAGGAGTTCGTGCGCATCCTGACCGAGACGGAGCACAATTTGGTGCACCAAATGCAAGCGCTGATGGAGACGGAGGGCGTGGCGCTCGACTTTTCAGACGACGCGATTGAAGAGATCGCGGCCATCTCGGCGCAGGTGAATTCCCAGACGGACGACATCGGCGCGCGCCGCCTCGCGACGATCGTGTCCAAGATCTTGGAGGACGTGTCATTCCACGCGCCGAGAATGAACGGCGTCAAGTTCCACGTCGACAAGGCGTACGTGCAGCAGCGTTTGACCAACATCCTCGAGAAGACGGACCTCACCAAGTACATTCTCTAGGCGGCCACCACATAGAAAAGAGAGAGGAGTTTCATCCAAGAGGGGTCGTGGTCGCTTGTTCTCCTCTATACCTCTGGTCTACTTGTGTCCTGTGGGAATCTTCGCTGTGCTCGTGCCGGCGTGTGGGTCGTGTCCGCTCGGGCGAACGTTGAAGGAGGTGGAGAGAGAGGAGCGGAGATCTGAGGATTCGATCAGGGCAGAGCACGGAGGAGATGCGATTGTAGTTGAGCGTGGGGGAAGGGGGGTATCGGTCTTTTTATGGTGGCGAAGGGCACGGAGAAGATCGCTCGAGGCACGTGCTCGGAATAGCCGCGCGCTTAAGTGTACCGGTGTATGGGAATGGCGAAGGCCACTTCCCCGTTCATTGCCCAATTTAGCTGACAGATCGGAGTGCCTCCCCAACGCCAGCGCACTGGAACGCGGCGGAAAGAGAGAGAGAGAGGGAAGTTCTTGTCTCTGGGCGGAGGCGACACACTCGCATTCGCTCCATCACTCCATGAGCAAGCTCAACGCGTTCCTCGCGGCCATTCCGGCGAACGGTCTGCCCAGTCCGACGGCCTCCAAGGACACTAGCGCGCCTGCCGACAAGGCGTTCCCGTCGCTCACGATCACGCCGCAAGTGGACAGCAGCCATGACGACGACGGCATGATCGCGGTCGACGAACCGCAGAAGGTCCCGCAACCCGCGACGCCGCAGCCACAGTTCCACCGCCACCGCGGAGGCTCTTCCAGGAAGCCCCGCAGCGGCAGCGTGCGGGACATTGCGCGTCGTTTCGACAGCCAAAAGAGTTTCTCGGCCGCTTCTCTGTCTAGCGACGAAGCCCCCTCGAGTACTAACTCGAACCAGGAGGACGAGGCCGCTGCCGAGCGCAAGAACAGGCCATCACTGCCTCCGCTGAGCCCCGTGCCGCCCCAGGCCAGCACCCCCATCAAGACCCTGTCTTCGTCCTCCATCCGCCGCAGTCTGGATGACGGCGAGGCCGAGCCGCTCAAACGCCTGAGCCTCACGCACCAACTGCAGCAGCAACAGCAGCAGCAGGGCCAGCACCACCGCCGTATCTCGACCGACACGGCCATGTTCAGCAAGATGCTCAAGAAGCAGCCGCACGAAGACATCGACGCGCGCGTCGTGCACTTTTTCTCGCAGCTCTCGATCCCTACAGTCTCCCGTCCCGACCTTAGTGCCAGCAGTAACCAGCACGACGAGCCACACAGTCAAGAGGAGACCGTGGATCCCTTGGAGCTGCTCGCGATCTTCAAGCGGGGCGAGACTATCTCGGTCGAGACCGCGCTGTCCATCATCATGCAGGCGACCAACCTGCTCTCGGTCGAGCCCAACGTCGTGGCGGCGACGGCGCCGTTCACGGTCGTCGGCGATCTCCACGGCCAGTTCTTTGATCTCGTCGAGCTCTTCCACACGCACGGCACGCCGTCGCCCTCGAATCCCTATTTATTTCTCGGCGACTACGTCGACCGCGGCGTCGCGTCCTGTGAGATCCTGCTGCTGTTGCTCGCGTGCAAAGTGCGGTTCCCGCGCAGTGTGCTCTTGCTGCGCGGCAACCACGAGTGCCGCTCGCTCTCGACCTTCTACGGCTTTCGCCACGAGTGCCTCCGCAAGTACGGACTCGCTGTCTACAACCGCACGATCAAGTGCTTTGAGAGCATGCCGCTGGCCGCGACCATTGCTACGGCGAGCGGCACGTTTCTCGCCGTGCACGGCGGTCTCTCGCCCAGTATCGCCCGCGTCGAGCAGATCAACGAGCTCATTGACCGCTTTGCCGAACCGGACCCGAGCGGCGCTCTGTGCGACTTGCTGTGGGCCGATCCGGCCAAGGACGCAAGTGCGCAGCGCGAGCAGTTCAAGCCCAACGCTGTGCGCGGGTGCTCGTTCACGTTCAGCGAGCAGGTCTGCCGCGAGTTCCTCGCGCGGAACAATCTGCTCGCCATCATTCGCGCCCACGAACTGGAGGAGCGCGGCTTCCACGAGCATTTCCAGAGTGGAGGGGGAGAAGAGGATCGGCTGCCACCCGTGGTCACGGTCTTTTCCGCGCCCGAGTACTGCAACACGAACCACAACATGGGCGCGACGCTCGCGATCCCGTGGGAGACGACAAGCACCCAGCCCAAGCGGCTCGTGTTTCGCCAGCACACACGCAGCACGCGCCGCGAGACGGCGTTCACGGGAGCGAGCGAGCATGAGGCCGTGCTGGCGTTCCTGAGCGAGCAGCTACCGTTTCTCCCGGTCGATTTCTACGCGCTCGTGGCCGTTTGCCGGCACCTGCAGGCCACGCTGGACGTGGCCGCAGCGGTCGCGACACCCACAGTCTCCTCGACGTCCAACGTGATCCCTCCGTTATCGTTTGTCGAGACGGAGCCGGCCAAGACGGTCGCGGAGCCGATGCGACGCTCCGTGGACCACACGAGTACACAGGGCGATAGCGGACTCCCGGTCGTCTCGACTGTAGCTCCTCGCCACTCTGTGATCCACATCTCGTCAGCGTCTCACCCACGCATGGCCAAGCCGCAGCACCGCCGCGCGAGCACGGGCAGCCCCAAGGGCCTGCGGCTCTGTCCGGGCTTTGTACGGTTCTGTGAAAAGTTCCTCGGTGTGCAGTTCCAGGAACAACCCTTCCCGGTGCCACGCACGACGTGTATTATTGAACCCAGGAAGCGCCGCAGCATTGACGACATTAATATTGGCACGACCACGCAGCCTCCTCCTCCAGTAGAGGAGACCCGACCCGTGGTGGAGACCCTCCCACCAGCGCACGTCGACCAGATCTGCCTAGTGGTGGAGCAGCCCGACGTGCCTCTCTCCAAGGGAAGCAGCAAAAACAACTTGGAGATCTTTTCGACTGCCCAGTGGACAGCTCTGCGACTCTTCTTCGGCCTCCTGGACGTGGGCGGCTCGGGCGTGCTCATGGAGGAGAGCTTTGTCGTGCTGCTCGCCGAGCAGGACAGCGGTGCGTTGAACTCACAAACTGGATCCAGACAGGAGGTACTAACAGAGATGTTTCTCTTTCTCTCTGTGTGTAGATGCGTACGCGACACAGGACGAGCTGCAGCTGCTCATGGACGTCGTGGACGGCAACGGCGATGGGCTCATCACGAGCCAGGACTTTTTGCAGTTTGCCTACCGCGCTTTTCTGCGATGGAAGAAGAACAGTGCACCTCGACGTGCAAGCAGTCACGCATAAGGAGGGGAGCAGGAGGATCAAAGTAGCTACGTCTCTTTGGGGTTTTCCCAGCACAACCTCTTGACCACATTAGAATGATCAAATCCAATTGAAGTTTGAGCATACCCATACTTAGGCTTCTTCTGCAAATACTACTGGGATTCGTAAAGGCAATATTTAATTTAAACTTATCGTGCTGCCTTTTGCGCCATGGTCACGTTGAAGCTCTTGGTGCCGACCGTGCCGGGGATGGCGTACGCGCCTGGACCAACGTGGGCCGGCACGCGCGGCCTCACACGGAACCGCGCTTCATTGCCCAGCGTCGCGCGGATCTCCCGGGAACGCGTGCGCTCGTGGGTCGCGTCGCCACCGTCGGCCGTGTACTGCCCGGGCCCGGGCACAAACTGAGCCTCTTTTGGGTCAAACACGGAGCGGTCCACGGTGGAGAGAAAAGGCGCTCGCGCCGACGGCGGAGGTGACATGCTGCCCACAGGAGACGACGGGAGCGTCTCATCTGAGAGCGACACGGTGAGATTATACTGGCCGACCGCCGGGGCGGTCGTCTCGCCCACACAGAGGACGTGGGGCGACGCGTGAGGGTTTTCGCGCTTGGCAAACCTGAGTGAGGACGATTTGAGCGCGGCTGAGCCCGCCAATAGCGGGAAATGGCCGCCGTGCGTCTCCACAGGCGGTGCATAGGCGCCCGGCCCTGGCGTTCTGGCCTCCGGTTCCATGGTCTCGAGCTGTTCCCAGATGCGGCGCTCCGAGGTCGAGCCAAAGACACCAAAACGGCCCACAGTCTGCTTGGTCTTGACGTCTCGGCTCACAGTGCGCGGCGTCTCGCTCTTATAGGCACCTGGACCCGGGGACGAACTGGGCTTGACCTTGGTGAGACACTGGCGTTCGGTCGCACTCGTGAAGCCAATTTGCTGGTCGTCTCGTCCACGGCGGCCCGCGCGCTTGAGCGAGCCGCCCGAGAAGCGAGGTGCCTGGGGACTTGCGTACTTGCCTGGGCCGGGCGTGGCCTTGAACGTCGGAGACGTGTACGGTGCCGAGAGCTGCACGGCAATGTCGGTGCGGCCCGTGGTCGAGCCGAACGCCTCGACCTTGCTTCTCGGATTCACTCGCTTTGGAGCGCGCAGTTCCTTGGCTACGAGCTCTAGCTCTCGCTCGAGATCATACTGGTCGGGTCGCTTCGTATCAGGCAGAAGCGGAACACTTGAGGCAAACACGGCCGACGGACGCTCGGGTGCCTGGACGCGTCCGCCGCGGATGCGGTGTGTGCCCACGGGATTATATTGGCCCGGTCCGGGTACTTCGCGGCGCGGTGTGTTGTACTCTTCCCATACGTCGCGCTTGACCGAGGACCGAATGGACGGAGCCACATTCTTGCGGTCGTCCCAGATCGTCTCGGCGTGGAACGCGTACGCGGCGGGACCGACTGTGTCCTGCCCGAGGCCCGAGTAAATGTGGGACGGCTGCGCTTGGAGACGCAGCTCGCCATTGCGTGGGTCCTGTTCGTACCCGTAGCTTTGCTCCTTGCGTGGAATCGTGGGCACGGAAGGCTTGAGCGGCACGCCACCGCTCTGACGAGAGGACCTGACATCGTCCGTCTGGTTGCTAGGAGGCATGAAAGGAGCAGAGACGGTGTAGGCACCTGGCCCTGGGTTGTCTTGGATGGAAGATGCGCGGTAGATCGTCGAGCCAGGAGCACTGGGTGCGAACCGAGAGATCTGTGCCAACACCGTTTCGTGAAACAGGATAATGGATAAGCAGTAGGGACCACTGCACCTTGGTTGCAAAGACGTTTGATTGATTGGCAATCCCATTACTTGCTTGTGGGGAGATGTAGGCGCCCGGACCGGGCGTGATCGCTGACGTCGTCTTGTTGGCGTTCAAGTTGCGGTTATCGGACGACGCAAACCCCGAGAAAAGCGGGCGGTTCTCAGGCTTGAAGCTCGCGCCGTGCTTTTCCGGAGCGTACGCGCCTGGTCCGACGGCCGAGGGGGTCGGCGCTGCACCAAACACAGACACGCGCTTGGAGCGCGTCGTGATGGTCATGGTGTCGGATCAATGTGGAGACGACGCCAGAGCGAAGGGACGATAGATACATCAAAGAGCTATAGTGCGAGGGAAAGACAGGCTCTGCATCATCAGATCAAACGCTTTCTATTCTCAGAGTGAGCTCAACCTGCTCTAAAGAATAAGAGTAATAATGCACCGTTTGTGTAACTGTATCCATATCCATATGGCTACACTTCGAGGGATCAAGATCTCTGACACTTTGGATCTCTTCAGTCACCGATCACTCCTCAGTGTTGTATGGGATCACAAAGCGCCGAGCGACATCAGGACGATATTTGGCGAGCCGTGTCTTGAGTGCGTCCATCTCTGAGAGTAGCTTGCGCAGTGACACGCCGCTCACAGACTTGTGGGGGTCGGCACACTGGAGCTGACCGGTCAGCGGCTTGCGTGTGTGGCCGCTTTGCAGTTCGTACTTGAGCAGCTCCTTTTCGAGCTCGATTTTCATAGTTTGGAACTGCTTTTCGTGGAGCGCCAGCCACTGGCGCGTGAGTAGACTCGGCTGCATGAGCGTCGTCCAGCGTCCGAGGATCTGGAGCCGAGCGCCGACGTGGAGATCCCACGCGCTCACGATGCGGCCGCTGGGTCCGACGATATGCGAGATCGTGAACACGTCGTCGGCGTCGTCCAGCGTGATCTGCAGGTGGCGTGTTGGGATGGAAAAGTAGAGCTGAAGATAAACCTTCTTGCTACCGGCGAGCGCTCTCTCGGTCCACCACGACGTAAAGCACAGAATCTCCAGCGTCTCCAGGCTGGTCACAGAATATACACACATTACCACTCGATACGTTGGGATTAAATAGACACAAGGATAATCGGCAGGGAGAACGAACTGTTTCATGGATGGCGACTTGTGGAGGCTCGCAGCATGCTCAAAGATCTTGTTGGCGGACGCGCCGTCCAGCTTGGTGGAATTTAAATCGTTTGCGCCAGCGAGTGGCCCCGCGGGGCGTGTCCGCTGGGTCACTTTGTTCACGAAATCATGGTAATACGCAGCATCTTTTCCTTCGTTTGCGTCGGCAAACTCCATCCACGCCGAGAAGGACGACGAAGATGACAACCGTGACTCGTCTCGCTGGTTCTCCGCAGCAGCGTGGTCGTCATTGGCATGGTACCGCCGTAGCTCGTGGATTTGCTTGAGAAAGTACACGTCCGCGGGGTGCGTGTCATGGAGTGTGCCCGTGAGCTCATTACGGTAGATGGTTTCGCCAGTGTCACTGTGGGTCTCGACCCACTGCGGCGGGAGCGGTGTGGCCACGGCCTGGCGAACCAGCGGCAGCAGGAACGGCTCGACCGCGAGGTCCACCCGCAAGTGGCGGGCCTTGGCGTACAAATCGTTGGGGGTGATCGCTGTCGCCATCGTAACTCGTCGAGGGGGTTTCCAAATTCTCGACTCGAGTCTCTCCCTCGTTGTAATTTTAGCGCACTACGAAACCCCACGGACAGCCATGGCTGGACAAAGCGACTCTTTAGCACCGTCGGATAATGTGCAAGCATATCACCAATGTTCAGGTACGCCAAAGTCTCACTTGGACAATGGTCTCTTCTTGCGAGGGATGGCCTCTGACTTATACAAGTGAAGTGCGCGTTCCGTGCGCCGTGCTGCAGCCGTTGGTTTGACTGCTCCGAATGCCATTTTGAGCTGAGCGACCACGCGCTCGAGGCCGCGAGCGAACTCGCGTTCTTATGCAAGCAGTGCCGCAAGCCGTTCCGCAAGGATTTGACGCAGTTCGGCCAAGAGGACGAGCAGTGTCCGCACTGCGGCAACGCACTGGTCGTGGCCGCCGAGACGGGACGGGGCGAAGGAATCTGCACGAATGAACATGCAGCTTGAAGGATGGCTGTATCCTCTGGATATTTCTCATTCGTATTACGTAACTAAACATGTGAGCGATCCCATGTTCTTGAGCATCCTCTCGCTGTCCACTTCGAGTCTACCGAGACTTGAAGTATCCTAGGGATACTGTAGGAGAGGAGACGCATACCCTTCGAGGGATTGTTACGCTCGGAGAAGAATGAGCTCCACTATCCCCACCCATTCGTCAATTCACGAGGTCCCACCCATAGGTCAGAAAACAAGCTCTGCCGCGTGCCTCCTCGTCGTTATTCTCCTGCTGTCCGTGTATCAAGGATCTCCAAATGACGCCACCACTCAAGCTCTCCGTCCTCTTTATGTTGGCGTTCACGCTCGCCACAATGGTCAATGTCGCGAATGCGGGGCCGCTGGCGTACGCCGCTTGTCAGACCGCGTGCAACGCCGGCGTCGTGATTTGCTACGCCTCAGCAGGTGGCGGCTTTGGTGTCTTGCTAATCCCAACGTGCAGTGCCGCGCAGGGGGCGTGCATGGCCGCGTGCACGCCGCTTTTGGTCGCGCCGACGCCGTGAGATGTGACGGCTCGCGTCTTGTCGTCCACGAGCGAGAGTGAATCGTAGTCCGCGTGCCCGGCTCAAATGCAGCAACTGAAACGCCAAGCTTCGTCCATTTATTATCGAATAGTGATTTTGAAAATGAGATCACTGTCTCGTCTTGAATCCGCATGTGCCGAGGCTGTAAACGGTTGTGGATTCTCCAACTCGGGCATAAATGGTCCAGCCAAGTGTCGCCGCTCAATGGACCCCGCCTCAAGTTGAGGGAGGGGAGATTGCCAGTCCATGGAGCGGGAATCCACTCCTTCCCGTTCAGTGCACGGACGGATTGCCGCAGACCGGCGTCTCGACGCGTCTTCCAAAATTCGTGACCGGTTGAGTCACCATCAGACACGCGGTCCAATATTGTACTGTACTATAATAAAACGTACGATGACACTGTACTGTATAGCCCCCTCATGAGTCCATGACGGGGATTGGAGACCCATTGTCTTGTCTTTTCTGCAGACTCAGCATCTGCAGTGCTGGTGATCACGGGAATAATAGTGCTTCTCTTGAGCTCGCCTCACGGGATGATAGTTCCGTCCTGAGCAGGGTGTGAGCAGCATTACTAATATACTTGTGCTTGCCTTCGCATTCTATGAGTATTCGAACTGTACTTGAATCTGTCAAAAATGTACTGTATCAGTAAAATTTGCAAATTTCCAGAATTCGTCCTAAAGCACCAAAACAGATTTTACAGTGTAATGTTTTAACATTACCAGAGTAAATCCTTTTTAACTCGCATTCTCTGACTCAAGGGCACCCAAATAACGCCGTTTGGGGAGGTATACGGAAAACAGGAAAATCCGGAAAAGATTTTTCGTGTGATTGAACTATATCAGCCGGTAGCTATGGATTCGATTCGACCGTTT
>JAADXL010000773.1:0-17567 GCA_023337755.1 Pythium aristosporum | reverse complement strand
GCACTAGGTGTAGATCACCTCGTTATAGTGACAACTACGAATTACGGTTTAGGTTCGATAGTTAACTTCCAGGTTAACCTGAAGGTGCCTTTTAACAAATGGGTTGACGGTTCAGTCGTAGCCTTCCAATCTTCCCCACCAGCTCAGAATAAGAGTGGAGAGATGGCGCCGACAGTGTCGCTGGATTTCGCGGGCCTCCAGCGCTTCCGCACCAAGAGCGACGATGTGGAGACCAAGACGCTCGTGGACCAGCACGAGTGCGAGCAGAGTTGCGGCATGTTTTTCTTCCCGCTGGATCTACTGCCCGTGGACCAGCAGCTCCAACTGCAAGAGCACGGCTTTGCTAACGACGCGCTCGAGCCGCAGCTCATGCGCGCCAAGCACGCCGAGTACTTGAGCCGCGCTCTCTCTCATCTGCCGTCCGGGTTTGTGTCGCTGGATGCGAGCCGCCCGTGGATCATCTACTGGATCCTCCACGCGCTCGAGCTGCTGGACCGCCTGCCCAGCGACGACTTCCTCTCGCGCTCGGTCGAGACGCTAGGCTACTTCTGGAACGCGCAGCACGGCGGCTTCGGTGGCGGCGTCATGCAGCTCGGCCACACGGCGACGACGTACGCGTCGTGTCTCACGCTCGCGCTCGTCGGCACGGACGCGGCACTGGAGACCGTGGACCGCCAACAGCTCTACCGGTTTTTCATGAGCCGCAAGCACCATGCGTCGGGCGCGTTCTCGGCCCACGAGGGCGGCGAAGTCGACGTGCGTGTGACATACTGCGTCATCTCGATCGCGAGCCTCTATGGCATGCTGACGGACGAGCTCACGAGCGGCGTGGTAGATTTTGTGGTCTCGTGCCAGACGTACGAAGGCGGTTTTGCCGGCGAGCCCTTCAACGAGGCCCACGGAGGCTACGCGTTCTGCGCTGTCGCGACACTGTGGCTGCTGGACGCCATGGACAAGATCCGGGACCTCGATGGCCTTGTACATTGGATCACGAATCGCCAAATGCCGTTTGAAGGCGGGTACCAGGGCCGCACCAACAAGCTCGTGGACGGCTGCTACAGCTTTTGGCAGGGCGCGCTGCCGGCACTGCTCCAAGAGATCGTCGACGAGAAGTGGGGATCGTCAGTCTACCAGTGCAACCGCGAGGCGCTGCAAAGGTACATTTTGCTGTGCGGACAGCAGATCGAAGGCGGGCTCCGCGACAAGCCCGGCAAGCCGCGCGACCATTACCACTCGTGCTACTGCCTCAGCGGACTTTCAGTCGCGCAGCACGGACTGCACCCGTCGCTGCGACGCCGTGCGACAACGACGACGCAGGAGACGACGCCGGTCGTCGTGGGCGATGCCAGCAACTTGCTCGTGGCGACCCACCCCGCATACAACATTGGCGTCGACAAGGCCGCGCGCACGCTCGCGTACTTCCGCAGCAAGGGTGCGTTCGTTCCCGAGGCATAAATCGGAATACAGAGATAGGGGGCTTTCGGTTTTGGTTCACTTGTGCGTGCTCGTATGCGGAGGCTGGAGAAACGGGAGCTTCTCATCGGCGGTGGTGTCGTCCACACCAGTCGTAGTGTCGCTGTCGTCGGTGTGGTGCGCCACCACTTGGAATGAGTGGGACGATGCGGATGCGCCGAGCAGCTTTGGCAGTGGCGGTTGGGAGCCGGCGCCGCCGTGTTTCTTCTTGTCTCTCGGTTGTGAAGACGAGCAAACGGACGACGAGGAGGAGGAGGTTGGTAGGTGCGTCGTCGTGAGCAGCTGCGAGCTCGAGGGCGAGTCGCCCAAGAGGATCGACTTGGCCACCGCGCCGCACTGCTGCATTTGCTGCTGCTGCTTGAGCTTGGTCTGCTTTTTCACTCGCTTCTGGTAGGGCGTCGCAAAGTCGTCATGGGACGAAGCATCCGAAGGAGGCGGTGGCTGCCGCGCCGCAGGCAGTGCTGCTAGTAGAGACTTTGGTTTGGTAGTCTTGTGAGATGGCTGCAGTTTCTTGCGCTTGGGTGGCGACTTGCTGTCTGCGTGGTGATGCTGGTGGTGATGGCCACTGTACTCGCCATCGTCGTCTCTGCCGGCGTCTTTCGCCCCTAAATAGTAATCCAGTGACATGCCGCTGATCACGGCCGGAGGCAACGGCTTCTTGTTGGTGATCGCACTGGGCTTTTGTGGGAGCTTCTCGGATTTGGGTGGTGCACGCGCGGTCCCTTGGTCCGTGATATCCAGTACAAACTCGCCGTCGCCCTTGGCGTGGAGGTACTCGCCCAGCGTCATGCCCGCAACGCTCTTATCCGCCGCAGCACTAGTGGCTGACGAATCGGATTCATAGTCATCGTCATACTCATTGCCACTCCCCGACTCGCTTGCTCGGCTCAGAATCTTGCTGTTAGCAACATGGTCTCCTCCTTCGTCTCTCTTCGCGCCCTCGGCACCATCGTCGTCGTCCTCGCCAGTCTCCACCCGTGTCGAACTCGCGCCACGACTGCCGCCTTCGCATAGATCGTCCGGCTGCTTCTCCATGACCATGGCGTTGTCATCGCCCGAGCCCGTGAGCAAGTGCTTGCTCACTTCCTTGTTGAGCTCGCGCATCCGGTCGGTCTGGTAGCTCTTCTTGGCATTGAAATAGTCCTCCAGCGTGCCGCGCATCGCTGCATGGTCACTATTGTTCTCGCCATGCGCAGCGGCACCACCACCACCACTCCCGCCAACTGGAGCTTTCTTCCCGCTCTTCTTGACGACCATCTCCCCACACACTCAATGCTCCTCAGCTCCTCATGCCGGAAAATAGCTCTTCGCATCCAAATGGCTACATCGTGTAGTCCACATCATGCCACCCAAAATACGGTAATAAAGGTACCAATACGGTAAGTTTGATGTTCTTTGTGAGAACGCCATCACTTCTGCTTCGTGGCTCGTCACCAGCAGCTCCAAAGTATCCGCATTATGCTGAGTTTCGTGTGGCTGCTGTCGCTCCTGGCCGTCGCGTATCCGCTGCTGCTCGCGGGCATCGCGCTGCTCTACGTCTCCAAGAAGCGCCGCGTGTACGCGCACCAGCGGCGGCTCGCGAGGAGCGAGTACGCCGATGGGCGCATCACGACGGTCGGCGTGTTCCACCCGTACGCCAACGGCGGCGGCGGCGGCGAGCGCGTGCTCTACTGCACACTCGCGGCGTTGGCCAAGCGCTTCCAGCAAGAACCCGACCGCGCGCTGCGTGTGCTGCTCTTTGCCGGCGATGATGGACTCAGTGCCGCGGAGCTTCTCGCGCGCGCGGCCGAGCGATTCAATCTGCCCGAATTGCTCACGCTCCACGTCGACGCGGTCGTCAAGCTCGTGCCGCTCGCGTCGCGCTCGTTGTTGGAGCCCGAGCAGTACCCTCGCTTCACGCTCTTCTGGCAGAGCGTCGCCCACATCCGACTCGCGATCGAGGCGTTTCGCACGGGCGAGAAGATGAGTCTGTTTCCCGATGTGTGGATGGACACGACGGGCTGTCCGTTCTCGTACGTGGTCGCCAAGGGGCTCTACGCGTGCACGGTCGTCGCGTACGTCCACTACCCCATGATCTCGACCGACATGATCGCCAAGGTGCAGCAGCGCAGTGCCGACTTCAACAATGACGCGGCCGTCGCCAAGAGCGCGTCGCGGTCCACGGCCAAGTACATTTACTATCGGCTTTTCGCCGGCGCCTACAGTCTCCTGGGCCGCACGTGCACGGACGTGGTCATGGTCAACTCGACGTGGACGTACAATCACATGCACGCGCTGTGGGGCGGTGCGCCGCTGATTGTGTACCCGCCGTGCGGCTCCATGGATGAGTTCAAGGCCTTCAGTCTCCAGGACCGCAAGCCGATTGCACTGTCCATCTCGCAGTTCCGACCCGAGAAGAACCAGCTCTTGCAGCTCCAGGCTCTGCGTGTGCTGCTCACCAAGCACGCTGCCAAGGTGCCCAAGGGCTTCAAGCTCGTGCTGCTGGGCAGCTGCCGCAATGCCGACGACGAGGCGCGCGTCGCGCTGCTCAAGGAACAGTGCGCCGATCTCGGGCTCGTGGCCCATGTCGACTTCGTCGTGAACGCGAGCTTTGCTGAGCTCAAGACGTACATCGCGACGAGCTCGATTGGCTTGCACACCATGTATAACGAGCATTTCGGCATTAGCGTCGTGGAGATGATGGCCGCGGGCATGGCCGTCATCGCCAACAACTCTGGCGGACCGGCCGCCGATATCGTCAAGCCCGGCACGGGGTTCCTTGCGCTCACGGCGGAGGAGTATGCCGAGAACATGCTCCATGTGCTCGAGGCGAGCGAGCAAGAGATGGGGGCGCTTCGTGAGTCCGCGCGCACGTCGTCGCAACGCTTCTCCGACGAAGAATTCGAAAAGCAGTTGCTGGACGCGATGCGTGTGGCCCTGCGGCTGTGAGAGAAGTGAAGGGAGAGAAAAAGGATCGTTTGAAATGGAGTCTTTTTGATTCGAAACTACTCAAAATGCAAAATAAATGTTCGTCCTTCGACTCACATGCAGTGTGGCAGCCTCCTCACGGGTGCATCTCAACGTCGTCCATATCTTCGTCCTTGATCTTCGTGACATCGAACGCCAAGTTGCCGTCGCGGTCCGTCACGTCGACGTGGCTCTTGGGCTCGAGCTGGCCGGCAATGATCAATTTGCTCAGGTCCGTGACCACGTGCTTCTCGATGAACCGCTTGATCGGTCGCGCGCCGTACCGTGGATCATACGCATCATCCAAGATGCGGTCAAGGGCAGCGACCGACACGTGGAGCGAGATCTGCGCTTCCTTCAAACGCTTCTCGACCGACTGGAACTGCAGCTTCACAATCTCGCGGAGTTGCTTGCGACCGAGTGGCGAAAAGACCACGATATCATCGAGGCGGTTCAGCAATTCCGGACGAATCGTGTGGCGAAGTTGCTGCAGCACGAGCTCGCGCTGCGCGGCAAACGCAACACGGTCATAGTCGCCAGTTTCGTCCTGATTGGTCGACTCGGTCTTGATCTTCTTGACGCGCGGCGACAGCTCATTCTCAAACAACAAGTGCTCGGCGCCAATGTTGGACGTCATGATCACGACGACGTTCGTGAAATCCACCGTGCGGCCGTGGGAATCCGTCAAGCGACCGTCGTCGAGAAGTTGCAACAGAATATTGAGCACTTTCGGGTGCGCCTTTTCAATCTCGTCCATGAGAATCACGTTGTACGGGTTGCGCCGCACGGCCTCGGTGAGCTGACCGCCTTCCTCATGACCAATGTAGCCCGGCGGGGCGCCAATGAGTCGCGCCACCGAGTGTTCTTCCATGTACTCGGACATGTCGATGCGAACCATGTGCTTGTCGTCGTCAAACAGCTCGAACGCGAGTGCCTTAGCGAGCTCCGTCTTGCCGACGCCAGTCGGGCCCAAGAAGAGAAAGCTGCCAGTGGGCTGCTCACGACGCGAGAGGCCAGCACGTGAGCGAAGAACAGCATCGCAAACCGCCTTGACAGCCTCGTCCTGACCGACCACGCGATGGTGGATACGTTCTTCCAGGTGCATCAAACGGTCCGTCGTACTGGAAGTCAAGCGAGCCACTGGGATGCCCGTCCACCGTGCGACAACCTGGCAAATCTGTTCTTCACGCACGACCTCTTCCACAAGCTTATCGCCCGTTGGGTGTTCGTCTTCGTACTTCTTCGCTTCCTCGGCCTTGGCAATAAGACGTTCGACGTCAGGGATGGCATAGTACTTCAGGTCGGCAACGGTCGCCAGATCTTGGTTTCGTTCTGCTCGCTGCACCTTGAGATACAGGTCTTGAAGCTTGTCCTTGAGTCGTCGCACCTCGTTCACACGCTCCTTCTCGGCCTGATGGCGGAGCCGAAGCGGCTTGAGCTCGTCGTTAATCGTGTTGATCTCCTCTTGGACACGCTTCAGTCGCTGCTTGCTCATGTCGTCCTTTTCTTTCGCCATCGCAGTCGCTTCGACTTGAAGCTGCAACAAGCGTCGTTCCAGCTCATCGATAACTTCGGGTTGCGAATCGAGCTGGACGCGCACGTTCGCACAAGCCTCATCGACGATATCGATCGCCTTGTCCGGCATGAAGCGTTCCTTGATGTATCGATCGGCCAGCTTGGCCGCCGCAACCAGTGCACCATCCGTGATCTGAACACCGTGGTGTGACTCGTAGCGATCCTTCAAGCCGCGCAAGATGCTGACCGTGTCGGTCACTGACGGTTCCTTCACGAGCACTTGCTGGAAGCGACGCTCAAAGGCCTTGTCCTTCTCCACGTACTTGCGGTATTCATCCAACGTCGTCGCGCCAATGCAGCGTAGCTCACCGCGCGCCAGCATGGGCTTAAGCAAATTCGCGGCATCCATGGCCCCTGAGGTTGCGCCGGCACCGAGAATCAGGTGCATCTCGTCGATAAACAGAATGATCTTGCCATCGCTCTCCTTGACTTCCTTGAGCACGGCCTTCAATCGCTCTTCAAACTCGCCCCGATACTTCGCACCAGCAATCAGCGCGCCCATGTCGAGACTGATGACCTGGCAGTTGAGCGAGTCAGGCACGTCGCCCATAACAATCCGGTGTGCGAGGCCCTCGACAATCGCGGTCTTGCCCACACCGGGCTCACCAATCAGCACCGGATTGTTCTTCGTGCGTCGACTCAAGATGCGGACGACACGACGAATCTCTTCGTCGCGACCAATCACTGGGTCGATCTTCCCAGCCTCGGCGAGCTCGACGAGGTTCTGACCATACTTGTTCAGCGCATCGTACGTCTCCTCGGCGTTGGCGCTGTTCACCGTGCGTCCAGCGCGGAGACCCTTGGCCGCTTCCTTGAGCTTGTTCTCGTCCATGCCATGGCTCTTGAGCACAGCAGCAATGCGCGCGTCCGAGTACAGCGCCTGAAACACCGTCTCGATCGCAACGTGCGTGTCTTTCAACTCCTTGCGCAGCTTGTTGGCGTACTTGAGCACCTTGGTCAGCGCCGAGTCGATCCCGGCGTAGTCGGGCGCGGGCGTCTGCGACGGAATGAGCTGCAGCTGACGGTCGACCTCGCGCTGAACACCGGCCACGTCGCCGTGCATTTTCTGCGCGAGCAGCACGCCCGTGCCGCGCGGGTCGTCCATCAGCGCGTGCGTGAGATGCCACGGCGTCACCTGCGCGTGGCCGCGCTCCTCAGCGAGCTCGCGTGCGGCCTGCAGCAGCTCCCGCGTCTTGTCGGTGAACTCTTCTCCGTTCATCTTGGCTCTGTCGGTGTGTGTGCTTGAAGGGAAATTGGAAACTGAGGTGCTTCTCCCGATTTCCTCCCGGGCACTTCAACGTTGGGAAGCGAGAGTGATGGTTTTCAACGTTAACATCCATTAACATCCAGTGAAAAAATCTCGCGTTTTCTATGGTATCGATGCGGTGGTAATTCGAAAAATCTCGACTCTGTGCCGGTAATTCGAGAATCCACAAGGCAGTTTGACGGTGGGCGTTTGTGGATGTTAACGGATGTTGAGAACTCTGCTGCACGAGACACGCAGGTTTCGCGACGTGGATCGAGAAGGATCGATCGGATATGCCGGACGGAAACCAGAGAGCGCCATTGGGCCATGGGCGATTGCTTCCTGAGCGGCGCCGCGAGTGGTTCTGACTGCACGCGGAAGACACCGCCGTTTCCTGTGCTTCAATGGATATAGGCCCTCGGTTCTAGGAGGACTCACGAACTTCGAGACCAGAAGGTTGTGATCTCACCCGCTGATGCTGCTTGCTATGCCTCTGCGAGGTGCGCTCACCAGAAGCTACCCATTGTGAGCCGACGGAAGAGACGTGCGCCCATTGAAGACGCCGATACGCCGATGAAATGGATTGGTTCATTGCATACGAAAGCTCCGACAAAGGGGGGCACGCCACACGATCACATGCAAGAAGATGACAGTGCACGGAGCACTCCTTACTGGGGCTTGAATCGAATGCACGTCACACTCGCCTCTCCACATGGACTGGGAGAGTGTGAGGTAAGTTCTCACACGAGTCCGGTGAGTGTGGATACGACATCACTCGCCACACCAGTCCATGCTCTTTTACGCGAGCACAGAGCCACAGCCACGACATGGCATAAACGATATATTCTTCTAACAGTCGGCTATCCTTTGCTCATCCAAACGCCTTGTGTCCGTTCTGTCTCCGTGGCGCTGCATAGCGCGCTGTGATCGATGCACAGCGGACACGTTGGCTAGAGTTCAGTTCTTACACTATCGTTACTGTCACCCGAATATCCATAACTAATCCACAACATCAGGAACACCACCAACAAGACCATCAAGCCGCCTCGATCGCTCGTTTCGTCGGCACGGGCCGTGGCCGCCAGTAGCTTCTCCGCGATGTGTGGGTGGTTCATCTCAACTGCGCTGTTCAGCGCTGTGTGGCCGTCAATATTCTCGATATGGACGCTTGCACCCGCCGCCAGAAGCTTGTCCACGACCGCGGCATGCCCATATCGCGCAGCGCCCATGAGCGCTGTATTGCCCCCATGGTCACGATGGTTGATGTCGGCCCCGGCAGCGAGCAGTTCGTCTACGACAGCCACGTGGCCCTCGCGTGCTGCGTGTGCGAGTGGCGTCTCGCCGTGTTGAGACTCGCAATCGATCGTCGCACCGGCCTGAAGAAGCATGCGCACGATCCCAACGTGGCCTTTGCCGGCCACTCGATGTAACAGCTCGTGCTCATCTTCGATCGTCGCACCGGCCGCGAGTAGCTGCTCCGCCAAGCGCACGTGGCCATCCTCGAGTGCGTGGCGAAGTGCGCTGCAGTCGTTCTCGCTGACGACCGCAACGTCGGCGCCCGCTGCGAGCAGTGTCTCGGCTATCGCCACGTGGCCAAACTGGACCGCCTTGATCAGAGCGCTACGGCCGTACACGTCGACGTGGTCAATGTCAACGCCAGCGCGCAGCGCTCGCTCGACCGCCACGGCGTCACCGTCGGCGATCGCGCGGTGTAGCGCGCGGTTCTCGTCCATTCTTGTCGGTATGAAAGCAATAGATATCGTATTGATACCGGTATTGTACTTTCCCAATGCTTGTCGAAAGTGGATGCGGGTTCGCTTGGGTGCAGTAGTACAGTGGACGTCCTGAATTCGAATATGCATCTGCCAATCATCAACGAGGCGAAGGAAGAATGAGGAGACTGTAATAGACCTCTGGCAGCGAGAGTCGTGGCCATGGCCGTCTTCATCGCGCAGTCGGAAAACGACGGGCAACAGTCGCAGTAGTCTAGTCACTCCCTCGCTCACGTGCTCCCCCGCCAAGCAATGGTGATGCCGTCAAGTGGTGATGCCGATGCTGCTACCGCAGTGAAGATCTGGAAGCTTGAGACCCGAGACTCGCTTGTAAAGCTGCAGGACGACCTACTGACGCCTGACGCCGCCCGTCGTCTTCGGGAGGAGCCGCATGGGCACGAACCAGTCGTCATCCGTATGGCCGTCAAGCGCGGTCGACTCGTGCTGCTCGCGGCGGTCGCAGTCACCATGGTCGTCGCGCTCGTGCTGATTTTCAGCGGCGGCGTCGTGATTGAGACTTTTGAACGACAAGCTGTCTCCATCCAGAAGCAAGAAAAGCTAGTGCAAACGTACAACTCGTACTCGGGCACAGTCACGGCCGCGATCGAGCGGCCGCTCGAACTGTTCACGGCGCTTGTCGTCCACGTGGCGGTGGTTCGACTACTGGCTAATGACGTGCTCGATACTGAGAAGCGGTGGCGTGTCCGTGGAGTGGTCATGATGGTAAGCGCCGGCGCGACCTACTTGCTGGCCAACGGACTGAGCGCCGTGAATGTCCAGACGCGGGAGCAGCCGGTTCGCCTGGTGATCACGACCAACGATCTCGCCGTTGAAACGCCGGATCTCACGACGACGTCGACTGTGGACAAGTCGTTCGCAGAGAACCGACCGGGGAACCCCATGACCAATACAATTTTGCGAAACCTTCTTCTCCCAGAGCCGATCGAAACCCAGCAAACGTGCTCCGACATGAACGTGATGACCGGCGCGGACGAAGTGCGGTACCGAATCCCCCCAAAGGCGTGGCAGCAGCACCTCTTACCGACGGCACTGGAGCCCAGGAGCATGCAGTTCGAGGTGGCCGCATCCAATACTGCTGCGAACATAGCGCTCACAACAGGCGAGTTCCCGATGAACGCGTCCCTTGCGGCCGAGTTGCTCCTGTACAGTGTAAAGGACCCGTCCAAAGGCAGCGCGTGGGGGAAGCGCGATGATCTTCTAAATCCTAAGCTCGCTACACAGCTTTATCTCGAGCTCAACTCGAGTAAAGAGATCATGCCATCCGTGGGCGAGTTTCTGGACGTGCCAACAACGAGACTCACTCGCCTACTGCCTCCAACACTCACGACGACCGAACGCGAGGACCGCGAGTGGTTTCTCAAAAACGCCGCCCCAACCATGTTCAACTTCTCCATCCCAGACTACAAGAACGCGTCGCTTCGGAGTTGGAACATGACGTTTTCCCACGTGGACATTGAGCCGGGGACTCTGTGGGTGGATGCGGTCACGATTGAGCGCGAGATGGCGACGCCGCGGCTGGCATCTAATGCCACGAGCAACAGTGGCACGCGGTACTTCGCGATCGATCCTACAAATTCCGAACGAACGGCGTCCAAGTTCATCCTTAAAGCCGGCGACGCGGCTGATGAAGGCATCGAGCTGTTTAGCGTCTGTGTAGACCGCAAAGGCGTCGAAAGACTCGCTTCTCCCATTGACGTGGACTTCATAAACAAAGAACTCTGCGTCAATCGCTCGGCGAATTCGCTCCTCGTCGTGAGCCGAGGCAAGCGCTTGGTCGCCGGCGCAGTGGTCGAGAACGCGACGGTCGAATCGTCCGAACTCGTGCTTGGCAAAGGCAGCGGCGTGATCGTCAACATGCGCGAGATATTCGCCGTGACTGTGGCTCGCATGAGCTGGCGGCTGCAGAATCTCTCGACCATTTACAACGCCAAGTGCGATGACATCGGCGGCTGCATGGGGCTCGACGTTCCGTTGCCCGGATCCGGTCAGCGCCTGCTGGTGAGCGCAGCGGCGCTTCCCCTCGCTGCGGCCACTCAAATGTTCGGAAGTATGAGCGAAACATTCGACCCACTCGCTCTCGTGTCCGTCCGTCGACCGGAGCAATTCCTTGTGCCCAGTGGGATTAGCTACGATTCCCAATCGAGATTTATTGGCGACGTCCTCCTGGCTCACAACATCGGCACCACGAACGCAAGTCTACTCGCAGGCCAGACGCAAGCAAGTTACCAGTGCGTTACGAAACCCATGATGCGACTGGCCAGATACATCAACAACCACATCTATATGGGGAGCACGCTGCAACCAGCGTACACGGCCGCAGCGTTCTTTCTTCTCCAGGGCGGAGTCACACGAGACATCCTCAACCAATCATGGACGACCCGACGATTGCTCGCATTTGACGGGAACACACAGGATGTCAACGTCGTCGCCTTCATCCCGAGACTCAACGTGATCTTGACGCTCGCTGGCTGCGTGGTGCTCATGGTCGTGGTCGCTCTCGTGCTGCTGTGGCCGCTTCTATGAAAGAAGGAAACGGATCCACTGGCCCACATCACAACGTCGCACACGGTTGCCAACGTCCTAGTCAACGAATCAGTTTTCCCTCCCCTTCTGCTGACGCGCTCAGTGGCTCCCTCAGGAGACAGGGTGTGTGAAGACAACGCGGACGATTTTGTTCTTCACTCGCTCTCGCTCATACGGAAGAAAGCACAGGGCAGTGGTGAAGAGGACAACTATGTGAACGGCGACGCGGTCCATCCCACGCAAAGAGTCAACATTGCCCTGTAGCATGAGAGGCACTCGACGTGACAACAAACATTGATGCTATCGACGTGGTGAATGTGCTTACATCGTGCGAATCGACTTGCCTTGGTGTCCTAGTGCCTTGCCGAACTCGTGTTCCTATTGGAAACACATATTAGCCGGGTCGGCTCCCGACGGGAGACCGAAGCGGACGCCACCCAATGCTCTAGTGCATTTTTCTATTGTGCAGCTGCTCGACCGGCGCCACGTCCAGCACGGCGCGCGATAGCCAGGCATTATCGAACGCCGTAAGGATCACTGACTAGGCCACGAGGTCGCCGCGGCGGCAACACGCCAACGAGATAGTCGCTCTGCGCGAGCACGTGCGCGAGGTCATTGGTCTCGCGGACCGCGCACTTGCCGCCAGGGGCTGAGATTGTCCACGAATGCGCGCAACGAACTCGAGTGATATATTACTGAAGCCCAGAGTGCCGTGCGTGCCGCCAAGCAGCGCCAGCAGCACGATACCACGACGGTCTCACATTCAAACTCGACGACTAGCGAAACCGTGGCGCGCTGGTGTGTGCGGCGCTGCTGGCACCCGGAGCCACCACCACCACGTATGGCAGGGCCACAAACGACCCCGGAGCGCGGTGGGGCGAGCTGTACTACCCGATGATGCCGTAGGATAGAGTGAGGAACGCTGTGTATACCATGTGGCAATGACAACTTCGAGTGAACAGATTTTGCTGAGTTGCCTTTGAATACACTGAAATATAGCGAATCAAAAGCAATCAAAAGTGTTTTGGACCAATTAAAAAAACGGTTCACTCGTGTGGGCTGCTACGTAATAGTATGAGGCATTTGTAATGCTTGAGACCGTGCAGTCGAAATTTCAGGTCAAGTCCCCCTTGGCACGCACCTGCTCACCCGGCAAGCAATGGTGCAGCCGCCGGCTGGCGATGCTGCCGCACAAAAGATATTGAAGCTGGAGACCCGAGACTCGCCTGGGAAGCTCAAGGACAACCTACTGACGCCCGACGCCGCAAGCCGCGCTCGGGACGAGCCGCATGACCATGACGCGGTCGCAGTTCGCGTGGCCGTCAAGTGTGGTCGACTCGTGCTGCTCGCGGCGATCGCAGTCACCATTGTCGTCGCGCTCGTGCTGGCGTTCAGCCGCGGTATCGTCATCGAGAGCTATGAACGACGCGCTGTCTCCATCCAGAAGCAGGAACAGTTGGTGCAAACGTACAACTCGTACTCGGGCATTGTCACGGCCGCGATCGAGCGGCCGCTCGAGCTGTTCATAGCGCTTGTCGTCCACGTCGCCGTGCTTCGGCTCATGACGAATGACGTGCTTGACACCGAGAAGCGGTGGCGTGTCCGCGCAGTGGTCATAATGATAAGCACCGGCGCGACCTACTTACTGGTCAACGGACTGAGCGCCGTGAACGTCCAGACGCGGGAGCAGCCAGTTCGCATGGAGATCACGACCAAGGATCTCGCCGTGCAAGCACCGGATCTCACGACGACGTCGACTGTGGAGAAGTCATTTACCGAGAGCCGACCGGGGAATCCCGTGACCAACACGATTTTGCGAAACCTTCTTCTCCCGGAACCGATCGAAACCCAGCAAGCGTGCCCCGACGGGAACCGGATAGTCGGCCAGGACCAAGTGTTGTATCACATCCCGTCGCAAACGTGGCAGAAACACCTCATGTCGACGGCGCTGGAACCCAAGAGCATGCAGATCGAGGTCGCTGCATCCAACACTGCGGTGAATATGGAGCTCACTACAGACCAGTTCCCGATGGACGCGTCCCTTGCGGCTGAGTTGCTCATATACAGCATGAAGGACCCGTCCGAAGGCAGCGCATGGGGGCCGGTCAATAACTATACTAACAAGGATCTCGCCCTACAGCGCCATCTTGGTGGCAACGTGAGCGCGCCCAATTCGTCTGCGAGCGAGATATTCTACGTGCCAACAACGAGGCTCACGCGACTGCTACCTGCGTCACTCGCGACGACTGAACGCGAGGACCGCCCCGACCATGTACAACTTCTCCATCCCAGACTACAAGAACGCGTCGCTTCGGAGTTGGAACATGACGTTTTCCCACGTGGACATTGAGCCGGGGACTCTGTGGGTGGATGCGGTCACGATTGAGCGCGAGATGGCGACGCCGCGACTGGCAACAAACGCCACGAGCAACAGTGGCACGCGGTACTTCGCGATCGATCCTACAAATTCCGAACGAACGGCGTCGAAGTTCATTCTCAAAGCGAGCGACGCGGTTGAGGATGGTATCGAGCTGTACAGCGTCTGTGCTGGCGACAACGGCGTCGGAATGCTCACCTCCCCGGTCCGCGAGGACCTCAGTCCAACAGAGAAATGCGTCAATCGCTCGGCGAGCTCACTCATGGTCGTGAGTCGAGGCAAGCGCTTGGTCGCCGACGCAGTGATCGAAAACGCGACGATCGAATCGTCCGAACTCGTGTTTGGCAAAGGCAGCGGCGTGATCGTCAACATACGCGAAATCTTCTCAGTGACTGTAGCTCGCATGAGCTGGCGCCTGCAGAATCTCTCGACCACTTACAGCGCCAAGTGCGCGGACATCGGCGGCTGCATGGGGCTCGACGTTCCGTTGCCCGGTTCCGGACAGCGCCTGCTGGTGAGTGCGAGTGCACTTCCTCTCGCTGCGGCTCCATCGATGTTTGTACGAGAAAACCTGTACTACGATCCACTCCCTCTCGTTTCCGTCCGTCGACCTGAGGCCTTCATTTCGCAGCCTGATATGGGCTTCGGCGATCCAGCTACGGCTATTGGAAACGTCCTAATGCTGCACAACGTCCGCAACGCGACCGCGAGGCAGCTCGGGTACCAAAAGCAAGCGAGCTACTACTGTCTTTCGAAACCCGAGAAGCGATTGGCCAGGTACATGAACAACCACATCTACATGGAAAGCACACTGCAACCAGCGTACACGGCCGCAGCGTTCTTTCTTCTCCAGGGCGGAGTCACACGAGGCATCCTCAACCAATCATGGACGACCCGACGAATGCTCGCATTTGATGGGAACAAACAGGATGTCAAAGTGGTCGTCTTCACCCCGAGACTCAACGTGATTCTCACGCTCGCCGGCTGCGTGGTGCTCGTGGCCGTGGTCGCCCTCGTGGTGCTATGGCCGCTTTTTGAGAAGCAATCTGATCCGCTCGCCCACATCACAACGCCCCTCACGATTGCTAACGTTCTAGTGAACGAGACAGCGTTTCCTCCGCTATTGCTGACACGCTCGGTGGCGCCTTCAGGAGACAAGGTCTGTGAAGACAACGCTGACGACTTCATTGTCCAGTCGCTCTCGCTCAAGCGGAAGGAGGCAGAGGACGACAGCGACAACGACAAACGTTCAGAACAGTGACGCGGGCGATTCCAAGCAGAGCATCAACACTGACCTGTAGTATGAGAAGCAGGCGACGTGACGGAGTCTCCCACCAGACAGATTCGATGTTATTGATGTACTAGTACTATGAGTGCTCGCAATGGACGAATCGAATTGCCTTAGAGTCCAACTACCTCGCCAAACTCGTGTCTTTTATATTTGCAGATATTTCTCACCCAACCTCGGCAAACTATTGTCGGGAGACCAGTGCAGTCGGCACCCAATGCTCTAGTGTACTTTCACCGTTTGTGAATAGTTGCCCCACTCGCGTCCTCTGTAAGTATTACTACTACTTAGTATCCATGGCCCCAGTCGACAATGTACCGCAGCGGTGCCTGCTCGAGGAAGCAGTTGAGGTTGTCGAGAAACACGTCGGCGATCTCTTGCGGGAAGCTCTTGGCCGACACGTGCGGCGTGATGGCCACGCGCGGGTGAGCCCAGAGCGGGCTCGAGGCTGGCAGTGGCTCCACCGGCGCCACGTCCAGCACGGCGCGCGAGAGCCAGCCACTGTCGAGCGCCGTGAGGAGCGTCGACTCGGTCACGAGGTCACCCCGGCCGACGTTGATGAGCACAGGCTTCTTCTCGGCACAGTGGACCAGGTTGGTCTCGTTCAGCAGGCCGCGCGTGGCCGCCGTGCTGGGCAGAACGCCGACGAGGTAGTCGCTCTGTGCGAGCACGTGCGTGAGGTCGTTGGTCACGCGATCCGCACAGTCGTCACTAGGGGCGTCCGACTCGGAGACGTGGCGCTTAAAGCCGATAACTTGGAAGCCCGCGATCTTGAGCAGACGGCCAATTTCGCGGCCAATGTCGCCGAGCCCCAAGATCCCGATCGTGACCTCGCTAAAGTGGCGGTACGCCATGGCTGCCTGGTTCCAGTGGAGCGTGGCATGACGCCGCCGGCGCGCGTGAGCTGGAAGCTTGGCACTGACCCATTGGAGGCCGCCGCACGCTTTTGGAAATGTTCGACACCAGCGTACGTGGCTTGCATCCACTGCACGTTACGAAGCAGAGCGCGGTCGCTCGCGTGGGCTGGGAGCAGGACGCTCTCTGGCGTCACGACGACCGGCGCGAGTGTGTGCGCGTCGCCCAGCACGACGGTCGCCTGCGCGAGCACGTCGAGCTGGTCATCGCTCAGTTGCCAGGTCTCGCCTTCCGCCTTCGGAGGCAGTGGCACGTCGACGAGATCGATGCTGTTGGCGCGGAAGAGATCGCTCGCCGGGGTTGTGCCCGCGCGCAGCTTGGCGCGCACAATGTCACCGAGTCCGGCGAGGTACGAGACCACGGGGATCCGCAGCGGAGCAGCCGGAGAGGGAGCGAGGGGCGACGCCATGAGGAAGCAAGCGATGAGATCGGCGCGCCAAGAAGAGAAATCGAAAGTGCGTGGCAGCTGAGGAGCGAAGCCAGAGGACCCAAGCAGTCGACGGCGGTGCAAGCCTCTGATAAGTGAGTGAGCTTGAGATCACTTGAGGAGCTCCTCACGTGTCAAATGGATACGCAATCAATTTCAGTTACGAACCCATTACTAGCTACAAAAGCCAAGTCAACTGGTTCTTAACCGCTACACCGTGCGCGATCTTTCTTAGAGGCGCGCCGCCGAGGACGACTTGGAGAGATCCACGACGACCTTGCCAATGTTCTTGCGCTGGTACATGTGGTCAATGGCCGTGTAGACGTCCTCGAGCCCGTAGAACTTGGTGGGGTCGACGCCGGCGTTGAGCACGCCGCGCTCCACGAGCATCGAGAGCTTCTTGGTGTGCGCCGGCTGGAACTGGTGGAAATTGTTGAGGAAGAAGCCGCGCACGGACGCCGACTTGCCCAGCAGCCGCGTCGACACGGGGCGCGACTTGGCGTTCACTTGCTTCCACGCCGACGAGTCTTCGTAGCCGGCAATGGCGCCAATGACAATCAAGCGGCCGTGGGTCGCGAGTGCGTTGACACACGTCTCATACATCTCACCGCCGACGCTCTCAAAGACAATGTCGACGCCGCGCGGGTACTCCTTCTTGAGCACCTCGGCGAGGTTTTCCTTGCGGTAGTTGATCGGACGGTCGCAGCCGATCGAGCGCAGGTACTCGACCTTGTCGTCCGAGCTGCACGTGCCAATGACGTGGTTGCCCGCGAGCTTGGCGAGCTGCACGGCAAACTGGCCGGTCGCGCCGGCCGCAGCCGTGATCAGAACGGTCTCGCCGCTCTTCATCTCGCCCGTCTTCTCGAGCGCGATCGACGCCGTGAGACCGCACACGGTAATGGGCAGCACGGCCGGCACGGCCGCCGGCACCTTGACGAGGTGGCGCTCCTTGCTAATGATATGCTCGGCAAAGGCGCCGTACGCTACAGAGGGGGGGGGGGGGG
>JAADXL010000772.1:0-17622 GCA_023337755.1 Pythium aristosporum | reverse complement strand
TCCACCAAGTGGATACAATCCGATCAATCACTTTGTTCCGGATATTATGTGGCCCACATTATGTACGAACCGTGTGTCCCACACTATTCTGTTTTCCCGCGCATTCTCTTCTCTCCATCATCTCTCGGCTGATGATGAAGGTGGCGCGTATGAGTCGGGGAGGCAGGGGCCGCTGAGGGCTGGAGGGCGTCTTCAAGAGGAGGAGTTGTCTCCGGAGGGAACGCATTCGCTGTGGGTCGGGAGGAACGGGACGGACGCAGCAGCAGACGGGAGACGGTGCGGGTCACGCGTGGCGTGTGGGGAGCGAGCGAGAGAGAGAATGGCGGCGTGCGGTGCGCGTGGGGCAACGAGGCGAAAAGGGACTGGTAAGCGTGACTGCGAGTGCGTGGCTGTGTGTGCCCCAACGCTGGGCGTGTCCGTTGCTTCGTGTGTGGTGGTTCGATGGACCGCCTGTAACCCTAGACAAGTGGGGGCGGTCGTCTGCTTCTGTGGAGTGCGATTGCCTTTCTAGAGCCCAGGCGCTGCAGGGAGGGGACTCATCGATGGAGGGAACTGCCAGAGGGCGAGTCGGGAGTTTGTTTGCTCGCCCCTTTCTTTCCTTTTGCGGCTCGCTCCTCGTGTGTTCCTCCTATCATTCCACCTCCGGTTCCCCTGAGCGTACTGGGGCGTTTATTAGCAAAAGGAAAGGAAATGTTGGGGAGGGGGCGTCCGGCGTTGGGTGTGGACGGCCACGTGCGTTGTGTTCTCGTCAGTTCTCGTCAGTTCTCGTCAGTCTCCAATCGCCTGCTTCGCTCTTGTCCTCGTGCATCGCTGTTGCCGTGACTTCCCAGTCTCTCTCTCTCTCTCTCAAATGTCTGACGACACTCGCTACGGCCACCGAGAGGGCATCTCGACCTCGCCGCATCACTCTCCCACTCTGCTGTTTGTATCTGGTTCCCGGACTAGCTCACAGTGCGTTGTATTTCCTAGGACGGACACGGGTGATCCCCAACCGCTTCTCTTCTCGCTCTCCTTCGACTCGGTTTGCTTTCTGGATGCTTCTCTCGAATCGCGCAAGACGTTCCGAGCGGGAACGGACGCGTGCGGTGGTGTGGCTGCTGGCTTGTCGTCCGACGGGGCAGTTGTTTACGGCCGCCTCGTCATGGCGGTAAGAAAGGTTCGTCCTTGTCCAGTGGCCGCCCCGATTCGCGTTCGTCTCGTGCACGATCGAGCCACTGATCTGACCGGCCATTGCTTTTTATTTTCTATTCCCCATTGAATCACTCGGTGTGCCTCATTCTCTACCCGTATAGCACTCACCATCACCACTGATGCCGTAGGACTCACTCGCCCAGCTTCACTGTCGCCGTCGCGTTCATCCACGCGAGCACGACGTTGCCCAGCAGCCGCAACCGGTGGAACTCTTTCGCTTGAGCGAACTTGCCGTCCGTCTCGACCACGCGCATGGCTCGCTCGACGCAACGTGCAACTAGATTGGTCTCGCTCGCTACTCCACGTCGCATCAGCCTGCGTCGCAGGCGAATACGCCGTACGACGAGTCTTCGCCACCGTCTCAACCATCGACGCAGGCGACTCTGTCTCTGCATGGCCTGAGCGGTCCGCAGCTGCGTGATGCCACCAGAAGCGTACAACGACGAATACAAGAACTGCCGCGTCGCGCGTTGGATTGTCGTCGCACTCAGCGCCTCGATGGCTAGCCGAGATGCTCGACCCGTAGAGGTTCGCGCCTCCACGGTTACGGGAGTGGAAAAAGCTGAAGCTCCGTTGGTGGACGACGTTCGAAGCACGACGCGACGAGTCTTGCCTCGACGAATGGAGCGTGAATGAGATCGCTTCGCCAGTATCGATTCAACGCTGCCAACTCGCTTGACTGATATCGGTTTCGCCTCGCTCCATCTACTGAAAGGTTTGCCACGTGCGAACGCCGCCGTCAGCATCCCGACTGAATCGACCACGCGCATGGTGTCGGCTACGACGTCCGAGTGAATCTCGTCCACGTCACTGCGGATAAGCGCCAAATCGTATTCCAAGTCACGTGCAAGCCGCCACATGATCGTGGTTTCGACCGCTTCCTCTTGTCGTTCTCGGGCTGCATCATCTCTGCCATTGACTGCTTTGTGCCGGCTTGTGTCTCTCAACGCATGGAACCGCTGGGCCGCGCGTGTGATTGCTGGAAACGGATCCATGGTGGCGGGTCCGTCCACGAAGCGTCGCTACAACTGTAGAAGATTTGGCCGGTGGTACTGAACCTGGAGATCCATCTGAAGTCAACCCCAAGAACGGAACCCACTTGACGCAGTGAAAGCCAAGAAGGGAGGGTACGTCCACTCGTGGGACGTTGAACTTTGGGTTACTAATGAAGAAGTATACTTCTATCTACTCACTCTTCACTCAAAGGTCTCAACACTAACACTATCACAGAGACAAACACAGCTCTCAAGATAGCCATCACTACGCACTGGACCACGGAGACGACATCAGCATGCTCCTCTTGTGGCGTGGGGCGGCCCAGCTGCTAAGGCTACTGCGGCGGCGATCGTGTAACCGCTCTAGCTCGCGCTGGCGCTCGCTGTCTGAGACCACGGGGCACGACGACCGTGTTCCCACGACGCGCACGAGCGCCGATAGTTGCGGTGGCGCCGTGCTGCCCGGTATCTCGTCTCGGGCCACGTCGGCGGCGTCGGCTCGAACGGCAAGCGTGAGGCAGGGCACACAGATGGCCACTCGCGACGAGATGAGCTCATTCCCGCGATCGGAGACGGAAAAGAGCTCGCGCTGGACGCGGCAGCTGTCGCACACGCGGCGCGCGCAGACGACGCACGTTGCTTTGAGGCCGTGGCGACGCACAACATCGCAGACGCCGCAGCTTGCCGAGACGAAGGGTGTGGCGGTCGGAGTCTTGGACTTGCCAGTGGAGACGGTGCGCCGCAGCAGCCATGCGATTTTCTTCATCTGCGCGCAGTGCATGTGCCGCCACAGCGACACGAGCGCGTCCGCGGCCGAGCCGATCACGAGCGACGCGCGCAGCCGCTCGGGCACGTCGACGTAGGCTTTGCAGTAGACGTGGACGCGGTCTTGGTCTTGCTGCCGCCACAGCGTGCAGCTCGACAGGTTGGCCCTCGTGAACTGCGCGAGCACCGGCGTCTGCGCAAACCGCACGGCGTGGACCAACTGGAAGCCCACGCGCTCGCCGGTCGAGAGTTGCTTCATGCCCGTGGCTTCCATGTACACGAGGTCCCTGGGCCGTGAGAGCGGCACGCTCTTGACGAGCCACTTGATCGTGAGGGACCGAAACGGCTTGGCCTGCTTGGGCTCCTGGATCGTCGCGAGCAGCGCACCATCGCGGATGGCGTCTTGGACGTAGGCCGTCTTGAGCCGCATGGCGTCGGTCGAGTGGCTCACGACGCCGTACATGGCGTCGTGGAGCGAGCCGACGACCGTGCCCACGGCCAGCAGCACGTTCAAGTCACGGTCGTCGGTGCCAGCGCCGGTGCGGCGATCGTGGTAGACGCGCACGTCCTCGCGGACACGGAGCGTGGCCCACCGCGCCGAACTGAGCCGCTCGTGGTCGACCAAGAGGAACCGCTCGTAGCCGTCCATGGTGTCGCGCACGAGCCGCTTGGCCGTGCGGCAGAGCTCCTTCTTTTCATCCAGCGACAACGAGAGACGCGAGTGGAACGGACTGCTTCTGCTCTGGTGGTGGCGGCCGCCAGTCGAGGTCGCCATGGGAGACGAGCGCGCAGAGAAGGAATTGGGCAATGGAGAGGGGAAATGCGAATGTGGCCACGCGGCTGTCAATGGGTGAGGGCAGTCCAGCGTCACCACTTACAATCGGAGAGCGGAGATGGACGCGACAGGGAGGTAAGGCCGCTCGCAATTTCGTCGAAAGAAATGGAGGATGGGAGGATAATAATTCATCGTTATATAAGTAGGTAAATCTCTCTCATGAGGTATTCTGGCGTATCTGTACTTTATTAGGTGAGTCAAGTCTTTGCCAACATTGCATCGATGGAAATAAATGCTTGTGCGAGTGACGGCGACCGCGCGACTCGTTTTCCTTCCACGGCCCGTGTCGAATTGAGACTTGGTGCCATTATTATGGACAGCGCAGGTGCTGGCGTTCAGCCGACTCGGCCAGAAACGCGGACGGGGATGGAAGCTGCGACGTGTGA
Source organism: Pythium aristosporum (assembly GCA_023337755.1). NCBI lineage: Eukaryota > Oomycota > Peronosporomycetes > Pythiales > Pythiaceae > Pythium > Pythium aristosporum. The sequence continues at coordinate 13,450 of JAADXL010000772.1, read as the reverse complement.
CGTGTGCCCCCTAGGGGTTCCGTGGGACTGTGCTGCGATCGGCATGATGGAGTGCGCTGTAAGAGGATTCTCCGCGGTCCCCAAGGCCGCATGGCTGTACCGTACAATGGCGGCGCGTAAAGGTGTTCGCGCCATCGGTTTGCCTCCCCCTCCGCACTCAGTGGCTACGTACTCTGCTTGTGGAGTCCGCTGGCTGAACTGGTCAGCACGTGATTGCTCGCTGTCCATTCCAGGGCAGACTTGTGTCCGCAACCCGGTTCTGAAGCCGCTCGGCAGTCGCGGAGAAGTGTCCTTCCTAGCACAGTACTCTACTGATGAACAGCAGAGCTATCGATGCTGCTACAGAAGTCTAGCAGTCATTCTTACTTTCCTGACGTGAGTGAACGCACACGGTTCGGACCTTGAACCACACGGCTGATCAGTCCGTCGCATGCCTGTTCTCCTACAGTCGCGATACTCCAAAGGCGGCGCCTCCCACACGCGGCCTGTTATTTCGTTTTTTTCTTCCAATTTCTTTTTATTGTTCTTGCATCACACTTCCAGCTCGGGCGAGTCGCGTTGGACGAATCGTCCCCACCACCGCTTCTCTCTCGCGCGCTCGTCAGCACTGGATCCATGGACAGGGGATAAGCAACGCACCTCCCTTCCTTCTTACTCCATGAGCATGACAATCTTCCGCTTGGTTGTGCGGTTCACGGCGGCCGCGAGCGCGTCGTCAAAGTCGGCAAACTTGTACGTCTCTATCCACGTGCGCAGCTTGCCGGCCTCCATGAGTCCGGCCAGCTCGTTCAACATGGCCGAGCGCTCGTCCACGCTCGCGTCCTTGACCCACTCGCTGAGCCAGAAGCCCCGGAGCGTAATGTCGTGGAAAATGAGCGAGCCCGTGCCGGCCATCACGGGCTCCTTGCCCATGCCGCCGTACGTCACGTGCACGCCCTTCTTGCCCAGCGTCTTGGCCAGCTCGAGCGATGACTTGCCGCCCACGCAGTTGAGCGCGAGCTTGGGCGCCGGGAGATCGCCGATCAGTTCCTTGAACCGCGCGCTGCCGAGGTAGTCGGCCGTGACCACGACGGTCGCGCCGAGCGACTTGAGGTGCTGGTTCGTCACGTCGTAGTCTCCGTCGTCGCGCACGACGTTGATCGTCTTGATGCCGCGCAGCGCCGCGAGCTGGATCACGGCCTGGCCCACGGCCGAGTTGGCGCCGTTCTGAATGATCACGTCGCCCTTCTGGAGCGTGGCAAAGTCGGCCAGCAGGCGGTACGCCGTGGCCGGGTTCACCGCGAGCGTGGCCGCGTCCTCGATCTTGATCTTGCTCGAGATCTTGAGCACGTCGCCGCTCTCAGCCACGGCCTTGTTGCGCCACGTGCCAAAGCCGGCCTGCGTCGGGATCACGCGGTCGTTCACCGCCACGTTCTTGACGCCGGCGCCGACGGCCGTGACGACCGCGACGCCCTCGTTGCCGGCGACCGCGGGAAACTTGGGGCGGATCGCGTACGCGCCCTGGATCTGCGAGAGGTCGGCCACGTTGATGGGCGCCGCGAGAAACTTGAGCGCGACCTGCTGCGCGCCCAGCGGCTTGTCGGCGTCGTCGGCCTGGACCGCCAGCACCTCCTGCGGGTGGCCGTACGCGGCGTAGCGCACGGTCGCCATGGAGCGCGCGAGGCGCGCCGGCGACGGCAGTTGCTTGGCGACGGCTGCGAGCATCGTGGGGACTTGGGGGGATTGGGCTCGGGTCTGTCGGAGCCGCTCGCTTGCTGCAGGGAGGCGAGACCACCACAAAAATATCGATATTTGGGAAAAAGAAGAAGGAGTTCCTAAATATAGAGAGTGGGTGGTTCACATTGTGTTTGGGGAAGGGGCTTCTATTGGGGTAGGGGGACAATGCGTAAAAACGACCATCACTCTTTGCGTAAAAAGCGCGCTGGTCTCCGGCCAGTCATTTTCCCCGTTCTTCTCGCGCGCCGACAGCGCCAACGTCTCACTTGTCGTTTCTTATTCCAGGAGCTACGTCTTCCGAGTTCCGCGTGATTAACTCTAAAGTTTGAGATCCGTCAATGGCGCATTTGCGTGCGCGATACTGTGGACACCATACCTTTCGTTGATGGAACCCCTTTTCTTATTTGCATATTTCTTATTTGCGCGTTCGTATTTTTTTCTCGATGATCCACTGATATAATCTTTGAGACCTGACGCGTCCTCTGCGGCGCCGTGCTGACAACAGCAAATCGCTGAGAGAAAAGTATTTTATCCCATTGGCCTGTGGCGCACGAGCGGCGGCACACTCACGAGCGACGCGCGGCGCCGCAGGGGCGACTGCGCGCTGGGCGCCATGCCGGCCGCGCTGCGCAGCACGCTCTGCGCCTTGGTGGGCAGCTGCAGCGCCAGCTCGCGGAGCACGCTGCGCTTGTGGCGGTCCCACGTGGCGCGGTCGCGCTGCAGCTGCACGATCTTTTGCTGCGGCGGATTGTGGAAGAGCAGCGACTCTTGCAGCGCGTTCATGGTGCCCGAGTGGTACTGGATGCGCAGCGTCGCGAGATCGCGCTGCGCCAGCACGAGCACCTCGACGAGCGTCTGCGAGTGGATCGTGACCTGCGACGGCTGCCCGGGCTGCAGCACGCTGAGCTCGCCAAACACTTGGCCGCTCGCGAGGATGCCGACGCTCACGTCCTGCGCGACGAGGGACTTGTCCTTGGCGGCGCCCGGCTGCGGCGTGGTCACGAGCCGCGGGTTCGTGAGCATCCAGCCATTGTCCAAGACCCACGAGCCATCGCCCGCGGACGGATCGCTCTCGTCGTCGTCTCTCCGCAGCGGCGCGAGCCGTCCCTTCTTCTTCGTCTTGTTGGGGACGACGGCCTCGTGCTGAGCTGGCGGCACGCGGAGCGTCTTGCGCACTTGGCAGACGCCGCGCCGGATGACGCAGAGCTGCGTGACCTCGTCGCCCGTCTTCAAGAGGTTCTTCCCGGGATCGTACACGCGCGCGCCGGACGCGGCTGCGAGCGCCGTGAGCACGTCGTCCGAGCAGCTCTGGAAGACGCGGCAGCCGCGCAGGAACGCCGCGCGGTCGTCCAGCACCTTTTCCTCGTGCTCCTGCAGGATCTCGCGGTACGACTCGAGCGGCAGCAGCAGGCAGTGGACTGGCTCAAGGCTCGTGAAGCTCGCCGGCTGGGGCGGCAGCAGCGTCGGCGCATCGGAGGTCTCAGTAGAAGGCGACCGCCGCGTGCTACCACGGGCGTCCAGTTCATGGTGGCGGATCGTGCGCAGCGTGCCGTCGCTCCCGGACGCCGCGCACGCGTCATGGCCCACGGCGTCGCCCTCCGACAGCTTGTGCAGCTCGCGCAGCTTAGAGACGCCGCTCTCCGCGTCCACGTTCTTGACGAACGGCGCCGTCGGATTGAGCACGACGCGAAAGTGCGACGCGAGCTCGCCCTGCTGCACGACGATGGTGTCGCTCGTGTAGAAGGCGTACGCCGCGTCCTGCAGACACTGCTCGACCATGGCGGCATCCATGGCACGGAAGAAACTCCAGTGCCGCGCATGCTGCACGGCGTCGGCGATATCGCTCGGCGATCGCAGCCGCGGCGAGCGCTGTAGGAAGCGGACCATGGCTTCAACCACGTGGGTCTCGCGCTCCTCCGTCGTGATCCCTTCGGTGGTGGATAAAGAGGTCGGTGCCTCGGCATCCCGCACGCCCAGGAGCGAAGCCTGCAGCTCGCTGAAGGTCGTGGAGAAGGACCTGCGCATGGTCGCGAGCGGCTCTCGGGACGCAGACTCCATCACCTCAGGAGACGGCGGGCCTACCACGCTGTCGCGCCGCTGGCCGTCGAGGCACTCCCGACCCCCGTGGTGCCGGTGCTGCCGCAGCGTCTCGAGCCACGTGTAGTCCTGAATCGCCTCGTGGAAGCGCCCGAGCTCCTTGCGCACGGCCGCGCGCGACTCGACGAACAGCACGTTCTTGCAGTCGAGCTTGAGCGCGCGCGAAAAGTCGTGCACGGCGCGCTCCTTCTTTCCCCACGCATACAGGGCGCAGCCGCGGTTGTAGTAGAGCACCGCGGCCGTGGGCTCGCGCGCGAGGCACGCGTCGTAGTCATGCACGGCGCGTGCGAACTGGTGCAGACGGAAAAAAGCGAACGCCCGCTGCGCCTGCGCTGCCACGAGCCGCCGCGTCTTGGCATTGGCGTACAGCTCCCCACCGCCCGCGGCAGCTGTGCGCGTGTGGCTCGTGGCAGCGTCGCTGTCACGCGACACGTGGTCGCTGCCCCACGTATCGCCGGCGTCCCTGCCACTCGAGCCATCGTGGTGGTGGCGTGCGTGGCCGCCCAGTGCGTGGTTCAGAAGCCACGTCGTGTCGTGAACCAGCGCCTCGAAGCGGTCGTTTGAGCGGTGCTGCGCGTGCCGCGCCGAGAGTTCGCCGTCCTGCGATAGCGGCGTCTCCACGGGCAGGAGGCATTTGTGGGCAAGGGCAACGGCGGCATTGGTGGGCAGCGCCAATGCCACAGAGGACGACGTGGCCGGCGAGCGAGCCACCGCAGCGGACCGCGGCGCCGTGTGAGCGCGAGCAGGCGATAGCGTCATGCAGCCAGAGGTTGTTGAACTACTATTCCTTCCCTATTCTTGGAGGAGAGGATGTTGAAGTGCTAAACTTCCTAAATTCAACCCATCCTAAATATCCTCTCAAAAACGGTGTTTAGAACTAGCAAAAACGGATTTTTGTTGTCGGATGGCTACATCTCAGCTTGCGCCAATCTCCTTGAGGCGATCGGCGTAGCGGAGCGTGTTGAGCGTGTGGTTGCAGCTCACTGAGCACGGCGAGACCGTGGCGATCATGACGGTCTTGGAGTTGGCACAGAGAAAACTACCCAGTCAAGAGAACTCGTGAGTCAGTCGTTCGCTCCCTTCAACCGACCGTGGTGGACTGTACCTGTCGCGCAGCAGTTGCGTGAGCTTGCTCTGGCGGAAGGGAATGTGCGTGGCACCGCGATCCAGCGCACGCACGCACTCCTTCAGCGCCAGCAGACTCTTGTTGATCTCGGCGCCTTCCATGCGCGTGCTCTTCGAGTCGCTCTGCGTGTCACAGGCGCGCTCCGAGCCGGCGAGGTCGACCATGGAGAGGCGCGCGAGCACGGCGCCGTCGGCACCCGAGAGCGTCACGCGCAGCAGCGCGTGGGACCGGGACGAGTCGTCGTGGACGGCGTTGGCGCTGGTCGCGCGCGCCTCCTCGCCGATCTTGATGAGCTCCATGAGCTCGTCGGCGCTGGCGATCGCAATCTCCTTGAGCCCGAGCAGCTGCACGACGCCGTCGCCGTCCTCGAGGAGCTGCACGCGCTTGCGCAGATTCAGCAGGTCATTCACATGGTTCATATAGATCTCGTAAAAGCTGACGCCCACCGAGACGCCGACAGTGCAGCCGTAGACTGCAAGCCGGTCAAAGAGATCGGCCGCAGCCTGGCGGTAGATGGACCGCATCGTGAACGTCTTGCCACTGCCCGTCTGGCCGTACGCAAACACCGTGAGACTAGAGGCCGAAGATGAAGTGGCAGGCGGCGACGACGGCACGAGGCTGGGCAGCAGCGGGCCCACAGTCGCGCGGTACACCGTCTCGTTATCTTGGTCGTCGTCAAAGACGCCATCGAAAGCGAACGTGTGGTTCTCCAACGCCTCGGAGCAGTCCACTTTGAGCTTAGGCTCGTGGCACAGCAGCTCTCTCCGCAGCGATGTGTCCAGCGTGTTGTTCTTCGAGGAAATTGCTGTGAAGAGACACGTGAGCACGTCGTAGCCTTTGGCCTTGAGCTCCTTCTTGGCGAGCGGGCGCTTGCGCACAAAGACACAGAGCCGCTGCGTCGACAGCGCCGCCGTAGTGCCACTATAGCCCTCACTCTGCACCTGGTGACATCGCTGGGCGGCTGGCAGTGCGTCGCGGAACTTCTGAATGAGCCGGCGGAACTTGTACCCTGCGTCGTCACCGTGCTGCTCGACCTCGGCCTTGAGTCGCTGCTTCTCTTCGGCCTGCGCATTGCGGCGCTGCTCGCGCTTGCGTTGGATCGCATCCAGCGCGTCCAGCGTTGCGCCCTTCTTGTTCTTTTGCTTGGCCTGCTGGTGCTGCTGCTTGAGCTGCTGCAGCTGCGTGGGCGGCTTTGGCGGGAGGCGCTTCAAGACACGACCAACGACGCTGTCGTCGTCCTCAGCATTGCCGTCGTCTTCGTTCTGCGGCCTGTTATTGCGCACGACTGACCGATCGGTCGAGTGGAGAGGTGTTAACTGCGCCGTGCTTTTGCGGAGATCAGTGATGTTAACCAACGCCACGGGCAGATCGGCGTTGTCCTCGAACCGCGGTGGATCAGACAGTGGGAAGGGCGGAGCATGGGGTAAACCACCAACAGCCTCACGGGAGCGGACGTGGCCACGCGGCGGGCGCAAAGGGTGAGATACCAGTGCAGTCGGGGGCTCTGGCTGGATGGCGACAGGAGCAGGAGCAAGGACGGGCGTCCGAGGTCGTTCTGGAGCTGATACCGGAGGGTTTTCCACGCTGAAACGCCGTGAAGGTGGCGTACGCGGGATGGCCGTGCGGGCGGCTGGTCTGGCTGGACTGGAGACCGCTGGGTTCTCATCATTGTCGTCATCTGCGTGGTGGACCGCGTGAGGATGTTGTTCCGTTTCGCGAGCCTTTGACTTGACAGCAGCTTTCCGCTTTGCGAACGGATTGAGCAGCGCGCGCACTTTCCACTTGTTGACCGTTGAGGCCTCGCCATCGTCACAGACGTCGCTATCGCTGTTGTTGTTGCTACTGCTGCCGCTGCCGTTGTGCTTCCACGGGCGGAAAAACGCTTCGTCCGTCGCCAGCGGGTAGACAACGACAGGACCGCAGTCGACCGCAGCAGAGGACGCGGCATCCGACTCGGGGTGCTCCGTCTTTTCAGCAACAGTGTGGGCGGACATAAACGTCGTGGCGGTCGCGTCTGGTTCCTCCTCTCGCTGGTTCGTTGTCTCCTCTGGCTGGGCCTGGGGATCCGCTGGGCTATCACCATAGAGCCAGTTGCGTCGACTAGTTCTCTCGTCTTCGTTTTGCTGAGATGGCTGCTGGCTCCTTTGCTGTGGTGCCGCCATTGCCGACGGCGGAAGGACATTCACCTGGTGACGACGACGCTCTTCCTCGTCCCCGTCTAATGCCGACTCCTGATGCGCATTATGCGACGCGGGCAGTCGCTTCATTGCACCAAAGTACGACGTTGGTCGTCGCCAGGAGCCACCGCCATCGCCGGATTGTTGAGACGGTGGTAGCGTTTGACTGGTAGCTGAAACCGCTGGCGGCGGAGCATGAGCAGCCCACGGCGGGAGCGACGGGAGTGGTGGCGGTGCGCGCGGCTTCTCGTACGTCGTCCAGTGGAAGTCGCGCAGCCCAGCCTGCGAGCCCATCATCGGCTGAACGCGTGTGCCCGACCTGTCGCTGCTCCTGACGGCTCAGCAGCTGCACCAGTTGAACGAGACAAAGCCATTCCAAGCCGAGCGCGCTGGTCTCATGAAGCCAGAAATACTTGGTCCCCTTTTAGAGGGAGCGTCCAAACCCATGACGCGGGATGAGGAACTGAATCAAGTCATTTCCGCTTTCTTGGAGATCCGGGCTTTTTATGCACAAGTGGAAACCGAGGAACACAATGAGTCTTTTAATGTGGGGATCGAATGGACGGATGGAGAATCTCAGGGCGTCGACACGCTTCGCATCGCACGGACACCAGTGGAGAGGTACACGCACAGACACACTACAGATACTACTAGTACAGTCCTCTCCGGGCATTGCTCGCGGGTGGAGGAAGCATCGACATTGGCATGGAGGCCTCGCGCAGCATCGAGGCTGCGTACATGGGCGACGGTGACGGCAGCGGCTTGACCGGCACCGTGAGCGTCATGCTGCGGCGCTTGTTTGCGTGGTCTCGTGGCTGCTGGAGCGGATGGAGATGCGGTGAGCGCGAGGCGCCAGTCGATCTACCCACGGGCGTCGCGCATCCGCCGCGGAATGGCACCACAGCGGTGGTTGAGAACCGCGCAACCGAGTTGCAGCCCTTGACAATCTCACTGAGCGGCCCCACGCTCGCCGCGCGTCCACCGCTAATCTCATCGCGGGCAATGTCGGCGGCGCTGACGCGGTCCGTGACGCTCAGACACGGCACGCAAAACGCCACGCGGCGCTCCACGAGCTGCTGGTGGTCGGACGGCGAGATGAGACACAGATTACGGCGCACGCGGCACGTGGCACACACGAAGCGGCTGCAGATTGTGCACGTGGATTTGACTGCGCTGCTGCTCGAGCTGCTGCTGCTGCTTCGGCTCCGGCGGATGGTGCGACTCGAAAAGGACGAATGGGAAGCCGCGACGGACGAGGAAGACAGCTCACCGTTTGCGCTGCCGCCACAGACGGCACAGCAGTATCCCTTGTGGGGATCGTTGTCGTTGGACGCGTGGTCGTCGGCCACGGACGCGCGGCGCCGCTGCATGAGCCACGCGAGCTTCTTCATCTGCGCGACGTGCATGCCGCGCCAGACCGAGACGAGCGTGTCGGCGGTCACCCGCACGATCAGCGGCGCCAAGAACCCCTCAGGGATATCCACAAACGACTTCATGAAGATCTCGGTCCGCTCGGGCGTCTGCTGTCGCCAGAGCGTGCAGGTCGAGACGTTGGCGCGCACAAAGGACGGCAGCGGCTGCGTGTACTTGAAGTTGATCGAGTGCACGAGCTGGTAGCCGATGGTCTCGCCGTTTGACAGCGTACGCGTGCCCACCGACTCGACGTACACGAGATCGCGGTTCCGCGAGACGGCACGCATCGCCAGCGGCATGCTCTTGACGCCCCACTTGACCGTCATGGACCGGAACGGCTTCTCCAACGTCGGCTCGAGCACGGTCGCGAGCACGGCGCAGTTGACGATCGCGTCCTTGGCGTACGCCGACTTGACGCGCATGGCGTCGGTCGTGTGGTTGACGACGCCGTACATGGCGTCCTCGAGCGCGCCGTGCATCGTGCCGACCGTGAGCAGTCCGTGGAGGTTCTTGGTCTCCAAGTGCAGGCCCGACTTGCGGTCGTGGTAGACACGCACGTCTTCTCGCTCCTTGATAAGCGTCCAGCGAAACGAGTCCAGCTGCGTCTTGTCCTGCCACAGGAACCGCTCGTAGGCGTCCGTGACTTCGCCCACGAGCTGCTTGCTGATGCGGCACAGCTCCTTCTTGTCGGGGAGCGTGAGCTCGAGCGGCGGGAAGGGACTGGAGAACTTGGGCTGCGCCATGGGCTCTGCGTGTGGCGAGTACGAGGCGGATTCAGAAGTGGGGAGTTCGAGAAGCCGGCCTGGTCGAACGCTGCAGTATATTGGTGTTGCGTAAATGCCCCGGAACAGTTCAGCGCCCGGAGTGATTCTATGGCATGGTGGAGAGATCGCTGGTTTCTCTTCGACGCTTCTTCTTTCTTCCGTGAGCCGCCTAGTCGCCAGCGGCACGGGTCCTCGCGCGGTGGAGAATGGGGGACTCCAAGGCGGATGGTGGCGGAGAACGTAGCAGGAGGGTTCAAAGTGTAGCCATATCGCTTCCCACTCTCTCTTGTATTAGTACATTATCCTATTTCAAAGCCCAGTGTGGGATTCAATCCACTATATTTGTGTGCAGGAAACCAAGAGCTCCCTCGGTTTAACTTCTGCCATGGACTGCATCTCTAGTAATTGCTTACAGATACTGGCATCTATATGTCACTAAACCCATGATGTTGAACTCTTCCACGGTCTCACTCCCCGGCTCTGCCCATGTCCAGCTACTGACGCGTTTGTCCATGGAAGGAACGGTCGCGCATCTCTCGCATCAGCGAAATAAGATTAGGAAGATACGCCCCTGGGGATCCACGGTCTCTTGCGGGGCTTCCGCCATTCCGTTCTTGAAGGGAACGCGTGGCAGCAGCGAAATAAAGTGGCCAGCAAAAGCCAGCAAGCGTGGCTCAGCCACGAGATTGTCGAGCACCTTGATTCCACACGCCCAACCGTTGAAGCTGGTGCTGTGCATTCGATTCAGGCTCAGGCGTCGCCCAAAATATACAGCGCCTGCAGCTCCGTACCCGCGCGGTGGCGCGCCGCGGGCGACCAGTTGGCCATCTCGTCGTCCTCGAGCGTGCCGCCGATGGACGACGACGGCTTGGACTTGCGGAAGCTCAGGTGGCGGTACCGGTCGACGTCGTCGTCACGGTCCAACTCCAACGCCCCGCCGTCCTCGCTGCTTGGGTCCCCGCAACTACTCTCGTCGTCGTCGTCCGGCTCGCCGGGCATGACCACGACCTGTGCGTCGTCGGTACCAGACGGGAACGGCTGCCGCTCGCTCTCTCGCGCGGCCTCTTCGCTCGCGACGTCGGCCGCTGCCGCGCGCATGGCGATCGCGTGGCACGGCGCGCAGAACGCCACGCGCTCTTCAAGCAGCTGCTTGTCGTCTCCACTCGCGACCACCGTGCAGAGCTCGCGCTTGACGTGGCACGACGAGCACACGAGCCGACTGCACACAGCACACGCTGCCTTGGCAGTGCGGCGCGAGCCCGACGACTGGAGCGAGAAGAGCTGCGTCGGGCAGATCTCACAGATTCGCTCGGCACTGGATGAGGAGCTACGACTGCCTGTGTGGTTCTGATTCAGACTCGCGGCCTTGCAGCGCATGAGCCACGCGAGCTTCTTCATCTGCGCACAGTGAGGCGACCGCGCGAGCGCGAGCAGCGCATCGCCGGTCGCTCGCGTGGAACCGGTCTCCCCCACAAACGCGCGCGCGTAGAGCTGCACGCGGTCGTCGCTCGTCTGCCGCCACAGCGTGCACTGCGAGAGGCTCGCTCGCTCGTACCGCGGGATGCTCGGCGTCTCGTGCAGATCCACCGAGTGCACGAGCTGGAAGCCGACCGTCTCGCCGTTCGAGAGCGCCTTGGTGCCCGTGCAGTCGAGCACGACCATGTCGGTCTTCTTCTTCCCCACAGCGTGCAGCCCCGGCCGGCCGCGGACGAGCCACTTGATGGTGAGCGAGCGGAACGACTTCTCCCGCGACGGCTTCGTCAGCGTCGTGAGCACGGCGCCGTTGGCCACGCGGTCTTTGGTGTAGCTGGCGCACAGCCGCAGCGCGTCGGTCGTGCGGCTCAGCGCGCCGTACAGCGCGTCGTCCAGCTCCCCCTGGACCGTCCCGACCACCAGCAGCTCGCGCATCTTGGTCTTACTCTGCTTGGGCGCCTTCTGCTGGTAGACACGGACGTCGTCCTCCTCCCGCACGATCGACCAGTGCGACGCCGTGTCCACGGTGCCGTGCTGCCGCCAGAGAAAGTGCTCGTACTCGTCCACGGCGTCGGCCACGAGCCCCTGCGCGAGCCGCCGGAGATCGGCGCCGCTGGCCGACGAGAGCGCGAGCGGCGCGAACGGAATGCAGAACTTGGGCGGCGCCATCCGAACGGGGGAACGGGCTTTGCTGTCCGAGGGTTTTCTCGGCTCGCGCTCCACTCCCGCGCGGCTGAGGCGCATGAAGATGGCGCTGCTTCTTTCTTCCGTCGCCTCCATTCTCAGGCAGTGGCCATTCTGCGAGGCAGCACAATATATTCTAATGCAGTATATGCACCAGCGAAACGGAAGCAAGACGGTGGAAATATACTGAAATAACAGACATTCCATGGAAAAAAGAGACCCGACATCCCGTCCTTTCTACTTGAAGGTGGACTTTCTGTAGATGGCTTCCACTCCGTCTCCTATTCTTTCGCTGGTACGAGACGTCCGACGTGGCATCCGCCATGGTCTCCATGGGCACTATGACCACCAAACGCAAAACGTATATTCTCCACTTCCACCAGACGCACTTATGAACTCCCACGACACCAAACGGAACACCGACGCTTCTTCTTCTTCTTCTTCTCCTCTCACATGCCCAGGCTCATGTTGGGCCTGGACGACGCGTGGCTCAGCGTCTCGGTCGTGTCCTGCGTGCGCTCGCTCGACGTGGAGCTGCTCGACGAGCTGCGGTGCACGCTGAAGGCCTTGCCAGTGCTGCCCAGGCGGCGCCGCGACCGCGTGGACGCCGGCGGGTCCTTCTTGAACACGTCGCCACGGTCCGGGATCTCGTCCCGCGCAACATCCGCGGCGCTCTGGCGGACCGCTAGCGTGAGGCACGGCACGCAGAACGCCACAGTCGACGCGACCAGCTCCCCGTGTAGACTGCGGCCGCTGTGCTCGAGCGCCCAGAGCTCGCGGTTGACGCGGCACTTGGCGCACACGGCCTTGGCGCAGACCACGCAGAGCGTCTTGGCCTTGGCCGTGCACACCTTGCACCGGCCCACATTCTGCGGTGGCGTCTCGGCCGACAACTGCCGCCTCAGGAGCCACGTGAGCTTCTTCATCTGCGCGCAGTGCACATGCCGCCACACGGCGACCTGCGCCTCGGCCGTCGTGCGCAGCAGCACGGACGTCAGCAGCCGCTCGGGGAGATCGAGAAACGACCTGACATAGACCTGCACGCGGTCACTGGCCTGCTGGCGCCACACGGCGCCCATCGACACGCTCGCGCGCGCGTACGTGGGCAACCCGCGCAGCTGCGGCAGGTGGTCGATCGACTGCACGACGTGGAAGCCGACGCGCTCGCCGTTCGAGAGCCGCGTCGTGCCCGTGGCCTCGAGGAAGACGAGGTCCTGGGGCTTGCGCATGAGCGCGCGCGCGGCGAGCGGCAGCGTCTGCACGCGCCATTTGAGCGTGAGCGAGCGGAACGGCTTGTCCTGCTTGGGCTCCTGCACCGTCGCGAGCAACGCGCAGTCGCCGAGGCTCGGCAGCTCGTTCATGTACGCGGCCTTGAGACGCATGGCGTCGGTGGTCTTGGCGAGCACGCCCAGCATGGCATCGTCCAGCGTGCCGGCAACCGAGCCGACCGTGAGCAGCGACTCGACATGGGCTTGGGGCGGACGGCGCTCCTGGTAGACGTGTACGTCGTCGCTGTGCTTGAGCAAGGTGAACCGCGACTGGCTCACCTGTGACTGTTCGGTCCAGAGGAACGACTCGAACGACTGGAGCGTATCGTCGGCGACGCGCTTGGCGAGGCGGCAGAGCTCTTTCTTGTCTTCGTAGCTCAGAGCGAGCGGCGCGAACGGACTCTCAAACTTGGGTAGCGCCATGTTCGCCCTTGGGAAACCCACCAGGCTGCCAGAGCGGAAACCGCGTAATGAACTGAGACTTGTTGTGACGGCAACGGCTCGATGGAGACGGCGCTGATGCAACTGGCGCCTGTGAATTGAATGAGCGTCGTCACGTCGGTGTGAGAGGTGTCTGCGCGTTCTTTCCACCGACAAATCTTCTCGCCTCTCGCGCGTCCTTGTGCGCCAAACTAATCAATATGGAGGACTGGGACGCGTACGAATCGATGTGGAGGACAGTGACGTCTGGTGTCAGTTGGCGCGTGGCGTGGGGGGGGGGGAATTCTTTTT